>JBBPRV010000195.1:0-27715 GCA_038093235.1 Boletus harrisonii
AAAGGGACAGAGTTTCGCGTATCGTGATAACGCTGAAAGGGGGAACTCGTGCCCGCTCCCGCTCCCGATCACGTCGGGACCTCTCGTCTATCGCGCAGGACGAAAGGGAGCCTCAGTACCCTGACGAGGCCGAGGAAGAAACTGTCGCAAACATCCGCTTCTCAGCCCAAGCTGTAACCAAGGTTAACCTCGACATGTTGCTCCCATTCGCCCTCATCACCCCAGAACCTTTGAGTTCTCCACGACCTCAGAGGCTGCGTTCCGCAACCGCTGATTCGAACCATTCGCTCGACCACGAGGACGCAGAAGGAACCTCGATGACATCTCGCAAATCAGCCGCACTCACTATCCCACCAGAGAGTCTCAGGGGCGTGTTCACAAGGAAGTTCCGATGGGGGACTGTTGACGTACTAAACCCTGAACACTGCGATTTCGCTGCGCTTCGAACGGCTATCCTCCTAACGCACATGAAGGTCTGCACCACTTTACGTGGCTGTTATGCCATTCAAGGATATAACGCTCATACGTTTGATGGAAATGACAGGTTCTCAAGGCCCATACCCGCGAGGTTCTGTATGAGAAATACAGAACCGAGAAGCTTCTCGCAAAACGCGCCACTCGGACCATAGGTCCTGAGGAAACGAAACGTCTTTTTGAAGGTATGTTTATCCGTGTTCTCCTGATGGGAAATGCATGTTGATGCACCCACCCAGATCTCGGGTTGTAGCATGTATTTAGTGCCTCCTCCTGGACTGTTGTGCTCTTGTTTATCACCTTTTTTTCCCGTGTATTTCTTGTCGATTTATGCTTTTCCTTCTCGTTTTTATAGCCCTATCTGCGATATACCTGTGTCAGCTGGCCTAGTAAGGATCCTTTTTTTTCTTGCTTCACTTGGTCGCATTGGATTGCATACCAAATTGCGTACCTGTAGCACGTTTGTTCGATTTATCTTGCTTCTGGAAGTCTCATCTCGAGGAAGGAAGTCTACATTCACAAGATCCGGAGGAAAGTACAGGCACGAGGATATCTACCCAAAGGTGTGGATACATCAGACGTATCTCATGCCCACTGGCTGGCCAGAAAATCGATCAACAATTTCCTCCTTCGTCATTCCATCCAATCGATGCAAGAGGTAGTCAACCTTGGGGATGCCATTAATTGATGTGATCATGAGATCGATGTTATCAACGTACCTCGACCTCCTTGGTAAGGGGTATAATATAATTTTCATACAACTCCACGACCCCGTCTACATCTATCTTGGCAGTGCCATTCACAGAATTGGCGATTACATCGCCATCTGGATTGAATTCCTGTGCATACGTGGAGGCCTTCTTGCGTAGACGCAAGAGCAGCTTACGCTCCACTTCAGGTTTCGTTATCAGCGCTTCAAGGGCCTGCTTGTTTGGTTTGAGAATGTGAGGAATGAATGCGGCAGGGTCAGCGGAGAATTTCGATTCCGACACGAATTTCCCTGGATGACCGTGTGTCAGCCGCCTTCTCGCGACGAGAACACAGGACTGGGGAGATACCATAATGGACACGCTTGCTGATGGCTTGAAGAACCTCGACGTCGATGGTGGCGGCGCTGCCATAGTTGCCATCGTCCTCGCATTCGTCGCCATCGACGATACCGTTTGAGCGCTTGGATTCACGGAGGGCCGACGTGGCACGTCTTGTGATCCGTGGAACGATGTCACGCGTGTAAAAGGCAAGTATGGTGGGGTTTACGTTGATATCGTTCGGATAAAGAATCCCTGGGAAGACGAGCGGATTCAGAACGGGTGGGGGAAGATCGCTCGTAAACGGATATTCATCCGGACTGTGTCAGGTGTGATCCGGGCTGGGAAACACGGCGATAAATCGACGATGCCATACCTGGTGTATCTGCGCGCTTTGGCTGCGGGAAAACCGAGGGTGAGAGTTATGT
Source organism: Boletus harrisonii (assembly GCA_038093235.1). Classification (NCBI taxonomy): domain Eukaryota; kingdom Fungi; phylum Basidiomycota; class Agaricomycetes; order Boletales; family Boletaceae; genus Boletus; species Boletus harrisonii. The sequence goes on from JBBPRV010000195.1 coordinate 1,931, forward strand.
TTAGCACTGGGAAGGGGGGACACACCATGGAAAGTTTCAATCTCTTTCAAGAACCACTCTAACCAGCTGCCGTCGAAACCCAAGTCTTTCAGTTCGGGGAAAGCGCCGTGAACGTACATTCGCGGATTGTGAGTGAATTGGGCGCGCTCGATCAGATCAAAGATGATGGTATCCTCGAGCCGGACCAGGACTGATCGGATGCGTTCTAGAGAAAGGGGGTCCTGCTCGAGCATAAAATTTTGGGAGAGCATGTTGGCGAGTAAAGATGGGCGTGTACGGCGGGCACGTCGTGGTTGGGAGAAGAAGGCTACACGACAGTAGGGTCGTTGCGAGGGGATTTATAAGGCGGGGCTGAGTCTTGGATGCCAGTCAAGTAAGCCTCTGGAAAAAAAGTGATGCGGGTCCCGGTGACGATGAAGGGGAAATGGCAAAGCCGGAATGGTTTACCTTCCGGCGTCGCCGAGACCATCCTCAATGCAGTGCACCTTGCGACACGCAGTCCGGTTTTATGGTTTGGCGGTGACCTATTGAGCCAAGACCACACTGTATGTAGTACTAAAGCATGGGGCCGAAGCTCAGTCGATTCTCCCTGCTGCCTTGGTCGTCGCTAACGTTTTCCAGTGAACAAATTCAAGACTTTGGCTGGGCTACAGCCCGAAAACACCACTGAGGATACAGGCGCACATGACGGGTTCCCTTGGAGCCAGGAGTTGCGCCATGGGGAGATAAGACGAGAGGCTGTCGGCCGACTTGTCGTCTATTGAACAGCCGAGTGTTGGGAGTCAGTAGAAGCGAGCTATCCACACCGAAACTTTAGTACCACCCCAAGTCAAGCGTGGAAATCATCATCGCTGACTATTACGTCGGTCCCTGACACAAGTCCATCGTGGCAGGGTGCGGGTCAAAGTGCACACGTCGGAGTGGATAAACACGCCTCAGTGACGGCCCCCGGGGAGCGCAACCCTGTATCATTTACTTAATACGCTATACCCATGGCGTATGAACTCCTGAACTGGGATAGTACCTGGCGCATCTCCGTTTGATATGCAATCTGAAACGATCGCGACTCGCAGAATGGCACCAACGCAGTCGAATCAGTACAGTGGCGCTCGATGATGCCCCAGGTGAGTCAGTGAAAGCAATCACACTAACTTCAACCTTGCACATTTACGTCTAGGAGATTGCGCGACCATGACTGATCAATTGATGGACCATGGCATTGCGAGTTTCACCCCGAAAAATGAAGTAATGGATATTTCTAGCCAGTCCTAGCCGTTTACGAATCGTATATTTCCTTATGTCAACCGTGGGCGCTGGACGCGGAGGCTGCCGTACGTCGACACAGAATGCTCTGGCCCCCGGAACACAGTCGTTCGGAGATTCAGGGGTTGGTGAGAAACGCGGATCGCTCCAGCTGACACAGCGGGGGGGGGTATAAAAACTGTCTTTTCGTGAGGCGAGACTCTATTCAAAACTCCACCATGACTCCTCCCGCAGCAATTTTCTCCAACACTGCCGACCACTACCTCATAAACTCTACTAAAAAAAATGCCACTGCTGTCGGGACGACCCAGTATGACGTCTGCGAGGACTATGAAGGGAACTATCGCTTCGCTCCAATTGAGGAGGCCCAAGTTTCGAGGGCCATGATCAAACGGTTAGAGATTTCTGATCATCATCGTATGAAAAGTATGCATCTTCACGTTACTTATTCGCACATAGCTACTTCAACATGATGTACGAACGAGCTGTGTCGGACGTGGTTATCGTTGGTGCTGGAAGTGCTGGCTTGTCTTGTGCTTACCATCTTGCAACGAGCCGACCGGATATCAAAATTACCATCCTGGAAGCCAACGTTGCTCCAGGTGGTGGCGCTTGGCTCGGCGGCCAACTGATGACACCAATGGTAAGCATATATTTCTCCGTAGACTCGCAATGTTTAATTCTTCACATTCCGATAGGTCGTCCGTAAGCCGGCGGATAGGTTCTTGCAGGAAATTGGAGTCCCATACGAAGACGAGGGTCCTTTCGTGGTTGTAAAGCACGCTGCACTCTTCACTTCAACAGTTCTGTCTCTGGTCTTGGCCCTTCCTAATGTCGTGATGATGAACGCAACCGCAGTAGAAGATCTCATCATCCGCACAGACTTCCAGGGCCGCCAGCGCGTCTCAGGAGTTGTAACCAACTGGACGCTTGTCTCCCTTAACCACGACACGCAATCTTGCATGGACCCCAACACGATCACCGCACCTGTGGTGATCTCTGCAACTGGTCATGATGGTCCTATGGGCGCATTCTCAGCCAAGCGATTGGTCAGTGCCGGCTTGTTGAAGGAACTCGGCAACATGAAAGGCTTGGACATGAATCGCGCCGAGCCAGCTATCGTCAATGGCACACGTGAGGTGACTCCTGGACTTATCATGACGGGTGAGTGGCTGTTGTAAAATTTAGATTGTACTGTGACAGTTGGACTGGCAGGTATGGAATTGTCGGAGCATGATGGTTCGAACCGTATGGGGCCTACCTTTGGGGCAATGATGGCGAGTGGTATCAAAGCCGCGAAGGAAGCGATCAAGATTCTCGACTCTGCAAAGGTTATCGATGGCAAAGTCGTTGCGATGCACTGAGGAATATCAATACTGTACCTTTGTATACGGCCAGGAAGTGTAGTTGTGCCTAGGTTAGACGCAGGTAGTTGAGATGAGGGTGAATTTGCTGTGAGCGCAAGCTTCAAAAGGTTCCGCGAAACGTTGGTGTGAGCTGGACTCGCTTTCAGCGTGAGATTGAGTTTAACCGTCGGTCTAATGATGACCCGTTCCAAGACTCCTGACCGATCAGTGGACACTCCCACTCAATGGAAAGCCATAGTGAGTACAGTGCCTACCACCATAAGGCGGCACCTCTCCTGAGGCTGTAATTTTGACCCAGGCTATCTGGGATTGAAAATTTAGACAGAAACACAGTCCAATTTTCGTAATTCTGCAGTTTCTGAAAAACACCCCTGATTATGTAATATTCACATTTGTGATTACTACACTAGACAAGTATTTTTGGAGACATGACCCGCCCAACAAAGTGCCAGAGGCAGGCCAAGCAGCAGTGAGCCTCCAAAGTGAAAGCATTTGGCAGTGGGTTAATCCAGAAAGAGGGGCCGATGCAGTGATGACAGGTTTCCACCTTCTGGCAGATGGGAAATTTTCCACTGCGAAGCGCCTTGTCCCTGAAATCCTGGATGACTGCCCAGTCAAGACAATCCATGCATTTTTTCGAAAGAGCTGGTGGTACATGGATGCACAGGTACATAAATCTACAGGTATCACTATATCAGACATTCCAAATATTCTAATTTCTTTTCAGAATGGGCCTCAATGCAAAACAGGCTGAATTCGCCATGAGAAAGTATAGGTCCCACTGTCATTGTTGGCCAGCTGTTATGATGAGCATTGAGGTTTTACTGAACTGAGGGAAAAGGGCTCAGTGTTAGTATACCAAAAACGGTAACTCCGACGTCCAAATATGGTAACTCCGACTGTCGGCACTTTAATTTCACTTTTCGGACAGTCCTAATTTTTCAGCGTCAGAATTTCAAAATTTTAATGAGATAGCAGGCTTCCTTTGGCGTCTTAGAGTACATATATGTAGTTAAAATACCACTTCTCGAACGTGTGGAGGTGCTATTATGATTTTGGTTTCACCTATAAGTGAGTTGCCTATTTTGAGTGAGCGGCACCGTATACTATAGTCTGGTAACCCAGGTTCAGTGTTACGTAATTGACCTGTCTCGTCTCCACTCTTTTCATGTTGCCTGGCGCAGAGAGTCCCCAAAGAGAACATGCACGCGTGCTGGTTCTCGTCAAAGATGGTATCGAAGCAGAGATCAATCTCCAGTTCTCCATACTCAGAGCAAACAACTGCGATATGACCACCCCTCTCGTCGATTCCAAAGGGTTTCCACGCGCCGACTTGGACATTTATGCAATTCGCACTGCTCGGGCCCGCGTAGTCGAGTTGAGGAACGATCTCAAGTATACAATGGACGAGATTGAGAAAGCATTGCAAAAGGTCTTTGATCCTTCCCTCGCACTTCCTGCCCCTTCACCGGCATTCGATGTGCCATCGACACCAAGAACGCATACAGAAGAAAGCTTGTCCCCTTTTGCGAAAGTGGATGGTGTGGCACCCGGGAGTCCCGCCGCACATGCGGTATGCCCAGTCCCCTGCCCTTGATTCCAAGTTATTTTACTTGACGCATAAAAATAGGGGCTTCGCCGCGAAGATCTCATCGTAAAGTTTGGTCATCTGACAAGCGCCTCGTTCTCAGCTTCCTCTCTGGAACCTCTGGCTGAGCTCGTTACCCGCAATGAAAACGTACGATAGTCAACGATTGTCCACACAACAGTATTAAACCGGTGCATTGCAGCGTGAATTTCGTATACAAGTATTTCGCGATGGACAAGAATTGTCGTTGCAATTTACCCCTCGAAAGGGCTGGGGAGGCCGAGGGCTACTTGGGTGCGGTTATTTTCGATCACCATTGGTTCGCGTACTGAGTTCCATCCCAAGCTGCCACATAGTTCCTTATAGTCCATCGTAAGCTATCGTCCATGTTGCCGGGTGTACGAGAAAGCTGGAAACAGCGTCAATTGACGGACTATGCCACAAGCGTGGCTTCCAAGTTGTAACAAGCAGAATGACAAATTACAGGATGCAGTCAGTATGTAGTGAGCACAAGCAGATTTCGAGAACATCTAGGATGAAATGACATGCAACAAAGCTTCGTACTACTCAAGGTCGCCACCATGCATCCCCCAATACATCTGCATTTACTTCTAAGGGGGTTAACTTCTCGCGTGTGAGGTGATCTACCCCCGAGTACTGAACCAAGGTTCCTACCAGAGGTCTTTCTCCTCCACTAGGTATGTCAGTGTACTCGATAATAGACACACCAGTGTTTAGACAATATCCGATTTTAACACCTTCGCGGCAAGTCACCGCACCCTTTGCCTGCAATGCCGTAAGGAGAGTGAGGACACAACCTCCATGAGAGACCACGAGGATGTTATGAGGCTGTTCCACGGGGACACCTTCTTTGACCGTCGATATCATGTAATTCTCGACCGATCTCGTATACCAAGCCAGACACCTTGCAGCAAATTCGGGCATTGTTTCTGTAGATGGTGCTGGTTTGTCAGATCCTGGGGAATCGCCGTGCGATTCATCTTGATAATACTGTAATGACACGGCAATCGAGTGCATGGTAAGTTCGGGCATGTGGTTTGCTTACTCGCTCCCGGATTGACTCGTCCTTCTCTAGAACAACACCGGGGTGGTATTGGAGGATACACTCTGCAGTCTGAGAGTAATCAGATCAGTTCTTGAGAGACAAGGGTATGTTCTAACCTTCAGGGCCCTTTGGAGATCACTGCTGAACGCTCTTACAAATGGTACGTCCTTGACAGCTTCACCCACTAACATTGATTGCTTTAACCCCATTTCGTTGAGTGAGACATTCGATTGACCCTGTAACCTCCGCGTTCTGTTCCAATCCGTTTCACCATGCCGCACGACATAGACGCGAAACTTGGCAGACATCGGAGAAGATGAAACGGAGACACTGTGACTCAACGCGACGGGAAGTGCTGGGAACCTAAACCCTCTCATGACCCATGAGAAGATGATCTGAAGAGTCCCTAGAACTCCCACGATGAATGATGGGATCACGGAGGATGTCAACTCTTGCATAAATGGGGTAGGCCAATGCCCAAGAAAGTAGGACTTCGGCCCAACGCCATGCCTCGGTTGTCTGGCTTTCCATAGCCTGTGCTGTATCAGGGAAATCTCCAGCACATTCTCTCATCTTTCTACGATGCTCGTCGTGTCGTTTGTAAGAACATTCACCTCGCCATCTGTTCGCTGACGTTGTCGTTCCCGATACCAGATCAGGCACGGAGAGTCTCTCGATAACCTCGTGAGTGGCATCATACTTGCCATACACTCGACGCTCATCCTCCTGCACAGAAATTGGTCTGGGCAGGCCACAAGGACGGAGAACTGAGCGAACTCGGTGAGCAGGACCCACGAATTACCCACAATTGACTTTGATCCAGCTATCAGGCGTACGAGTGTGTACAACACTTTCCCTCTCTCCACTCATTCCTTATCTTAGCACCCATAGCAAGCTAAAGCACTCGGTGAATCCTATGCCAATATCCGTCTCGATGCAGTTGCCACCTCAGACCTTAAGCGTGCTCATGCAACTGCCGTGGCTCTCCTCAACGACCAACCCAATCCAAAACCATCCTTGAAAGTAGATCGCGACCTCCGAGAACAATACCTTGGTGACGCCGAGGGCCATCCATTCCTGATGCCTCGGATTCCCGGTAAATCACTCGATGATCATTTCAGGGATGGTCAGTACCCAATTTTATTCGACCGAGATGAGAGATTTCCCAACGGAGAGAGTTTGGATGACCTTGCCGTACGAGCGGAACGCTTCATCAACGATCTTGTGTTGAAACCCTACCTCTCTTGTGCTATTTCTTCGGGTTCCGAAGATGTACACATCGCGGTGGTTAGCCATGGTCTCTGCATTAACGAACTAATAACCGCTCTGCTGAAGCGGAACGGCGGCGGTTCGCCGGCCAGGGATTACAGAGGCTTACAGAATACCGCTTGGACCAGAGTCACCGTACAAGTCAAGGTAATGTTTGGTCCCTTTCGACTAGTGCGTTTGACCAAGCGTATGCAGCCTGACACGCAAGTACCACAAATGACCGATGAGCCCGAGAACCTACCCCCGTTAATCATCATGGTGACAGACGTGAACCGACACGAGCACATCACTAACATCGTGAGTCATCATCTTCACGACGCGTTCACGTTTCCTGACGATCGTTCTCAAGAAACGTCAGAAGGGGATCGTCGAGCACGACCCAGAACAACAGAGTATTCGCGAATTCTTTGGTGGGGTGGCGCGGAGAAACCCGTCAAGGCACTAGAGCACGCAGAGAGCAATGCGATGGATGGAGTAAGGATATAAGAGCGCATTAATCCACGTGTAGGAGGGATTGCTCCCAGCTGTATGCTACATGCGAAATACCAGTCAGTCTGATGTGGAGGTCAAGATATTTGAATGACACGGTATAATGGAACGACTGACTTGAGTTGGACAAAATTATCAACACATTACTCTGATCTGTGACAATGACATGAGGGAGAATGACACAAGGATTCCAGTGAGTTGAAAAAGTACCAGGAGACCAGGATTCAATGGCATGTATCACAATGTTTGGCCAAATGTTGTTGGTTGCATGGCTGTTGAGGACTTCAAGAATGGAAGTCATGGTAATCTGAGTCAACAAGCATTCAATACATTAACTTTCAAACTAAATTATTGGTATGGAAGCAAGACAGACATACACAAGCCAAGAGAGAGGGGGACAGATACCATACAATATGATACATGCCATGTTCAACCATTAGTCCACCCCTTCATTTTCAAGAAAGGTTTATTCCAAGGTCTTGTGCAATAATGACTGCTGCCTTCTCCCCAATCAACAATGCAGTAGAATAAGTGTTCTGCAAAGAATAAATCACTTAATTAGTAACCTATTTCTCTGTGGCATAGAGAAGTATGTTTGTACATTGCCAACATTAGAGGGGCAGATGGACAAGTCTGCAAGCATTTTCAGACAGTGTGCAAGTAGATAACTGTTCCTAAATAGTACCTGCAATCTTGAGGTCTTTCACACCATATACATTCAGTCTTGAATCAACAACCCCTCCTTGTTCATGGGGTTTCATTGAACAAGTTCCAAGCTTTGTTAATAAAATTCATGCAAACATTCAAGATATGGTATTTTGAAAGCTTACTGAGTGCCATATTGATTGAACTTTATCACCACATGCAAAGACTCAGTTAGTGGAGTAATCATTGTCCTAGATGATTACTTGCCAGAGTTTTTGTGAAATTCTTCAATTGCCTTGTCATCTTCAAAGGAATACACAATATCTGGTGCACTGATTGGTACTGGGCCATCTGTCTCCTTACAGGCTGCAGAACTATCAGCTGCAAAGACAGGTTGGCAGAAAGCTGCCTCTCCTCTATATGCAGGCATACGCCTGGCATATTCTCGTGCTTTTTTGTATATCATGGTAAGACATGCAATGTCACCAGCTCTGACCATCATTGCCATTAGCAAGATGTTGAACCCTAAGGGAAAGTGCAGAAATGAAGGACATACTCAGAGAAGAGGTGAGGCTTAAAGTCCAACAATGCATTTACATCTTCTCCAGATGTGATGTGAACACTCCCAACTGACTGTGGATACAACTGACATCCAAAATGTCAGGAGAATTGGGCAAAGTAATTGGGCATCCTCACAAGATAGTAATCCATGGTGAAAAACCTTCAACCTGAAGGAGGTAAGATAGAGTGATATCCAATGTAACTATTCAAGACAGTCAGCATGAAAGATTTCACAAGCCTGAAGCTACACTAAAACCTACCTGGGAATGACTCCAATAAGGGCCATAGGCTTGTCAGAACAGTGCTGGAAGAAGCTTTTCCACCTTGGCTGAAATGTGGGCCCAATGGATGCCAGTTCAGTTGTTGATGGGCGGATTTTCATCATAGCCTCACACCCACTGTGATAAAGATGATCAATGAACCATAGACATAATACAAACATGACAACAAACTTGTGAGCTATCTTTCCTGTACCACTGGTTTTCCACTCATTCAAGTGTGCTGACATTGAGTTCAGATGTGACCCTGGATGACTGACCCCAATAGTACTCACCTGAGATTTCTTCCGGGTCACTCCAGATGTCATCCATGGTCTCAGTGTTGTCTGATGCATAGAACACAGGAAAAGTTCCAATATGGTCTATGAAGTGGGGTCTAGCTGGGGGAAACATCAAACTTAATTTACATACCCTGATAGTTTTCTCCGACGCCTGGCAAGTCAAATATGACAGGGACATTGTTCTTGTTGAGGACAGGTGCGGCTCCAATTCCAGACCTTTCCAAAATCGCCGGGGAGCCGAATGCTCCAGCAGATACAACGACCAGTTTTAAAGCTGCCACAGTAACGAGCTCACCATCGGTAACATACTCAATACCGACCGCTCGTCCGTTCCTATAATCATGATTCAAGTGAGAATTTGGATAGGATGCCATCTGGCACACTCACTCGATGATAACGCGCTTGACACACTTCCCAACTCGAACTTCCAAATTCGCATTTTGTGAGCATGGGTATAGGTATCCGGAGGCTGCATCAGAACGTTTGCCGGTCTTGGGATCAATATACCTTGACAATTAAATTGTTGGCTGGAAACACGTTTCATCATTCTACACAATCTTACTTGTACCATGGCTGAATCGGATAATCGAGTAAGTCCACATTGCGCGCGTGTGATGATCGCTTTGTAGACGAAGTAATACTTACACCATGTGCATCTGCAGTCTCAAAATCGTTGTTATCATCGACTTGTGGACGGTGAGGATCATACGCCTTCCCCACGTCCAAGAATTGCTTTCCTATGCCAAGGTCCTGGCCGACACCGATCTGAATAGGCCCAGCATATCCGTGTGTTGGTCGACCTGCCACGGGCGTGAACGTTTCCGCCTTCAAATTTGATCCGTGGTAAAGTTGGGATGTCTCTGAGCCATCAAATTGACACTTACTTTCTTGATCAAGGGAAGTAGCTCGGTAAAACTCCATCCTTCGTTTCCGAGCTTTGCCCAATCATCGTAGTCCGACGCGGCGCCACGTACGTATGCCATGACTGTACGAGATGACATGGGTGAGTGACAATAGAATGCAGGTCGGGTAACTCTGCTTACAATTGACAGCAGAACCACCGCCTACGCATTTTCCACTAGGTACAGTGATAGCGCGCCCGTTCAGGTGATCCCTCGGCTTCGCAGTGTGGAAAGATACAGTGGTGCTAGTGGGGGCGATGTTCTCGATGAATCGGCAAGGTTGGACGTGGATAGGGACATCACGTGAATGCTGACCGCGCTCGATGATGAGGATCTTGAGGGAAGGATTAGCGGCGATCAAGCGACCTGCAACGACACACGCCGTCGTTCCACCTGGATTAAGGCGAGTCAGAGCCGGGATATGCATATGACACGAGCTACGAATGACTTGCCCCCAGCGAAGATAATATCGAATTCTGGGGACATTGCTAAGAAAGAGAGCGGTAGAGAGAGATGCAGGATTCACAGGTGGCGCTGGCGCTGGTTAGGGAAGTCGGAGTGTATATAGAGGGAAGCCAGCTTCCGGGTAATATATGGAGAATGACTCGGGGAGTGCCGATCCCGTCGACCGCTGGGACCTCACTAGCACTTGTCGAGATCGTGATCGATGTTAACTTAGGGTCCGCGCGATGTGCGAGGTGGTCGAAGTCACTGCTCTGACCAGAGCTTGATTAAACTATTGCCTGCAGAGTCAAGTTTAAAGGGTCTCAGAGCATAAGGTAAAAAGAACAGTACCACTGGAGTACAACCCAATGCTACTTGTATCGTGCGATTGTGTCTAGGTCCAACTCGGAGTCAATGACGGCCCGGGGCCACTGGCATGACTCGCTATCTATATGTTCGAGTTGACAAGTACTTGGAAGAATGATACGTATTCGAAGACTCCCATACGCAAGTGTTCTGTTGATCAAAATGCGCTCCTCACTTTGTCCTGTAGAAATTTCACGCACCTCTCCGAATGAAGACGACAAACCACCTTCATTCACCCAACGCACAAATACCTCGGTATCCAAGTCCCGATCTGATGCCTTCGTGTTGTGTGACCACACTGCGTTTTCACGCGTTACGCCTCGTGTTGAGCCACTCAGCTAGTTCCTTGTCCTATAATTGTATATATTCTGTCCTGTACCTTCTCATAGAATCAGACAAGTTCCCCCTCGTATTCTTCAGTCCGAATGGTCTAAGCATGTTCCGCTGCGACGAGTAGCAACAATGCACGACTACGACCAACACCGATACCTCGAAGTTTATCTTAATTCCCTTCTCTGCGTATCTCTATCCTTCGAACTCGCCTCGCACTCGTGTTTCTGCCTTGCGCGCAGCAACCCACCTACATAAGCGTAGAGTCCAAGAAGTTGGACGATGAAGTTCCAACACGATCGGATACGCCTGTGTTTCTTTGGTTGCCAAGCGCACCCTAGCAAGAACACCTTGAGATACGGGTGTTTGTCTGGTTACCTTACGCTTACCTTGTTCCTCATTTTCATCTTACCGATAACCGTTCTAGTTGTCGAGTCGACGGAATCCACCCACTTTCTCCCCTCTTCCCTTTCCATGAGGCGGCGTATGGCTGCCGGTACGGGTGGGGGCCGGGGTGGTGCGCTCTCGAAGAACCTCTTGCGCTCATGCACGATGTTTGTGGGTATCCCCCGTGATTCCTTAAAAGGCCAGCCCGTAGGTGGAGGGGGCGTAAATTCCTCGATATCTTATCCCTCTTCCGAGCTTTCCACAAGCTCCAGAAACTCTTTAACGCGACCCTTCCCTTTATTCGATGCAAGTGAGCTATACTCTGTGAGGTATGTTTCGAAAGCATGGACGGTTCTCCGAGTGATCAGGCATATTAGATCCGGAGACGACGACTTGGCGGCACGAGGGACACGTTCGTCGAGGTCGTCAGAGCTAGCTCCGAGGTCGATAATCTCGGCGTCGTTTGGGGCAAGATTACTGCGGTTGAGGGTCGCGCGAAGCGGTTCGATCATTTCAGTGTCGGGTTCAGAAACGCTGCTAAGCCTACGAGGAGCAGGTCTCCTAGCATGCGATGACGATGCACCGTTAGGTTTTATGGTTGAGGAAATGCTAGCATCACGCTTTTGGCGCTTCTGCGGACGCGAGTCAGCGCCTAAGCTGCACACATCGGGAGGCTTTGTCAGGACGGTCCAGCGAACGTTGGGGTTGCCTGAGGGGTAGAATTTGGAGCCGAGAGTGTTTGACATCCGACGGTACGGATTATTATCACCATTAGCACGAAGTCGTTGGAGACGCTAGTCAACAGAAGTCAGATGGTGTGTAGTGGGTCACGAATTGCAAGCTATCTCTCACTTCATCGGCAGCTGGGACTGATATTATGTTTGGCGGGTGTTTCCAGTGATATCTACAATAAATGAAGGGATAGATGAAAACTGGGATACAAGGCACTTACCCCGAGGTCGATGCGTCGATAGGCCCACCAATTGACTCGTGCGCCATCATGGACTTGCATTTGTCAGGACCAGGTCTTGTCATCAAGCGCGTCAAAGTGTTGTCTTGATCGTGTCATAAGATGGATGTCAAAATCGAGTCCTTGTGTGTTGTGCAGCAAGAAGGGGTCACAGTTCCAAGACGCTAGCCGGCGTGTCGACTTGCCGTAAAGTCACCCAACAAAAACATTCGTCGTTTCTGCTATACAAACATTGATTGCATCCGCCACGTCACAGAAGTGGTTACAATGCTAGAGTGGTCCTCGTGACGGGCTTTCCTATCGACAAGGGAGTTCAGTATTTACGAGTACGATCCCTTATCGTTTTTTATGGTCACCGAAGCTGGCCCTTATCCCATTGCCATCCACCACTGGCATGCCCCCTCCTCGACCTCATACACGCATATGCCGGCCCAGTATTCCCGGTACACTGGAGTGTTGGTGGCATCGTTCCGTCACATCCACATCTGCAGTGCTCTCTCTGGCACGACCGGGACACGCTCGGCACGCGCCTTTGACGTTCCTCGAGGTTGGATAGACGACGAGAAACTGCCAAACCGATGGCAAATGGGTCGTCCTTGCCCCCGGCGACGCTTCCGATTCCGGGTCTCCCGTATCGCATGACCAAGGCTCGTCAAGCGATGTCTCCAGTTCGACCTCTTTGTCAGTGTCCTACATCTCTCCACAGAGTTACACGTCGACGCACCTCCAGTTCTATCGGTTGTATATGCCATCATCGCCCTCTTCCTCACACGCACCAGGGCTCAGTTTTTTTCTGCACGTCCTCTGGGACCCGTCTCCGCTATTTCTTTGTCGGATGGCCGTTGCGTCATTCTTGGAGTCAATGATTCGATATGGGTCTGGGATCTCGAGGGCGGGGAAGGGACGGAGATTCGTCCGGTCGGGTAGAACAGCTGTAGGTTTCCCGGTTTCCCGTATAATCCAGACCGTTACAAGCGGCCCTCATGCTGATCTCCCCCAACGTACCTTATAATAGTAAATCTTTCGAAATTCCATAATGATCTGACCCCCGGGCCTCATTTCCAGAGTCTTCATGCTGCGAGCGATAGCGACAGTAGAAATGGTAAGAGCTTTGAGGAGGAGGATGACTCTAATGCTGGTCGAGACGTCCAAGTCGAGTTGATGGGTGCCCAAGTCAGTTTGCTGGCGGACGAAGATGTGTCATTTGACAGCCCATTATTCTGTCATTGTCCTCACATGAGATGACCTCGCCAGGTAGCAACACAGTGGACCTATATTAGAGTCATAGGTTCGAGTCCATCTGCACATCCGACTTGCATGACCACCTTATGAGACTTAGATGCACTGTCCTTGTAGATGAGGATATGAAGTGAATAGCCTGCGCTTCAAGCTCCAAGGTACACATGATATAGATACAACGCCATAGCATAAGGACGACGAAGATCGCAGATCAAGAACGAAGAATAGAATAGTCCGTTATTCAACTCCAAAGCCTTCCGTTTCCCTGGTACGACAATTAGTATGCGACCGCGCGCGGGCAACGAGATCCGACGTACTCAATAGCATATGTCAGTTTCCGCTCCAAACTCTCGTAATCTTCGTAAGGGGGGAGCTCGATCCTATTGAAGCATGTGTGGCTCCGAGGCAGCTGTGAAGGATCTCCAGACTTGTCGATCGTGAACCTCCTGGGCCCATCCGACCCTTGAAGATCCTTGAAACCATTGACAGGAACTCGCGAAGTTCCAGTTGCAAACTGCAGCAGACGAGCCTTACGCTCAGTCGGCCAGCTCCGGATGCATTGCCAAAACCACTCGATAACCTGGTCTGTCTTTTCATAGCCGCGGTAGTCGGTATACGAGATCCAATCATCCCTGCGGCCAGTCAGCTCAGTCGTCTCAGCTTCTTGCCACAATCTGTCAAGAAACGTACGTGTCGATCTCGGACATGCCACCGATCAATAACTCTAACTCTCGTTCATCAAACACGTCAATCAATTCCGAAGGAATGAGCTCTTTGAATCCTTCGAGGAGCGCAGTCGTTTGTTCTCTTATTCTGGTCTTGGTGCGGTATTCAACGACAGCTTCGACATACTCCTTTTTGTTCTCTTCGGTAACCGCAATACTGGCTCCGCTAGGCTTAAGCTCCACTTCAATGATTTCTCCAAAGCGGTCCTCGGTTACTGAAAAAGTCTCGTCGAGATGATCGGTAATGTCGTTCTTCCTGGTGTTCAGATGATCGTGGTTAGCCAGCACATGGGGATCAAGAACAATCCCTACAGCATCCATACTAAACTCCGATGCAGATCTGCGTCAACAGCTTCCAAGTCCGAGAGAGACGTTTTTTTGCCCAGAATCGTCTTGTAAAAGCTTGTAACGAAGTAAGCGTCTAAAAAGCGTCTGTGGAATATCGCCAATCCCATGATCCTCCCAATGAACTTGAAGTACGTCAGGTGCTCAGGATTAATCCCCGACATCCAGTTGATCTGAAGGGTGTAATTGTCGTGTGCGGAATATTGAAAGAGCCCGTACGACGGATCGAAAATCTCATGGGAAATCAGGAAGAACCATTCCCTGATAGAAAGATCAGCGGTGAGCCAGGAAAATGTTACTGGTCATACCTGGAGACTCCTCCGTAGTCCAGGCCATCTTCACCCTCAAACCTGATGACCAACCTCTTCTTCATGTCATCGCCACGCATCTTCATGACCGCAGCAAAGCTATCTTCTAGGACCCGACTTCGCCGCAGCTTGAGTTCACATTTGCCATCCTTCGTTCTCATGGAAGGCTGGCTCCGGAAGTAAATCACCTTTCGTCTATAGTCACGCTTATACTGAGGGGCACTTGAATCTAGGTTGCTCGGCAAACGTGGGTCATCCCATGTCGTTGTGCGAGTGTTATGGTCGACGAAGTAAACCCGACCGTTCGATGTCAACCGCATTTCCCATCCAGATGGGAGTGGACCGAGGTTAGCATTGGCAGTAGCAGAGGCCGACGCAGCAGTAACGGTGACCTGCGATGATCGCGGATCGTTCCATGTCGTCGACCTTGTACGATGATCCACAAAGTATGGCCTCCCTTCAGGAGTGCGACGTTCCTCCCATCCATCAGGTAATGGGACATCGGCATAAACTCCACTGGAACTGGAAAACTGTGGCGGGTGGGATTGCGAACGGGATGATGATGGTGCGCGCTGCGATGCAGTGTCTGATGGGAAAACAGGACGATTCCACGTGGTAGAACGGGTGTTGTGATCAACATAGTATGGTCTTCCACTCGCATCGAGTCGACGTTCCCAACCACGGGGGAGAGGGCCGGTCTCATCCTGGTGGATTGAACTATGTGCACTGTCAACAGGCGTCACCCCAAGTCCGCTGGGAGTACTCGACTGAGGTCTGAGTGGTAGGGGTGTCTGTGACACGGTTGATAGAGGTCCATCTCCAGAAGTGCGAGGTCGTGTGGAGGCTGAAACCTCAAGAGGCGTAAAGGAAGACATGGATGAATGGTGGGGACTGTGTGGCGACGATTCTGGTGGAAAGGAAGAGGTGCTCCTGCGATGACGCAACGCCGAAGATACTGTGTCTGAAAGCTGTAGCGCAGGAAGAGCAGTGGGCGCTTGTCCGCTACGGATCCGCGATCCTCCGATATGCGGCAGAGAGAATGAAAAGAGGAGCTTGCCGTACACTTGTGCACCACTTGAGGATTGGGTGAGATCTCTGCTGATGAGACCTAGTAACGTTGATAGTGAGAAAAGGGATGAGGAAGTGAGGGGAACAGTTACCGTGACCGTTTGCTGAGAAGGCAAGAACTTCGTCTCCGCCCAACCTGACGAGTCCAAGGAAACCCTGATCTCTCTTTCTGAATCTCTTCTGGTCGAATATCTGGATGACTACAGTGGATAAACGGCGAACAGTGCTAGCAGCAACAGTAAGGAATTGCAGGAACGTGAGCCTCGACGGAAAAGACTGACATGTCAAAATGTTGATTCCACGCTGGGGAAAGGGTACGCTTAATCGCGTTCGTGGTATATGTCTGATCGCCGTCGACAGAAACCACGGCAAACGGGTCTGGAAGGCTGAAGACCTCACGCTTGACGAGGGAGTTGGCGGCCAGAACTGGAAGTGATGAGTGCACAGCACGAATGTGGTGATGGGAGCGTACCTGTGATTCGAACCACGGTGGACTGCTCCTCGGACGACATCTACAAACGTAAGGATTTGGAGAGGGAGTCCGAGGGAGTGGAAAGGGAAAGAGGCGGACCTACTCTTGGGCTGGCGCTGGGCGGGGCGGGGTGTCGTGGTGCCCGAAATCTACTCAATTCAGTACAAGGACAATAACTGGTGGCAGTCGTCGTAGCGACGTCGTCGAGCCCTACAAAGCAACACGTGATCCACATACTCATGGATGCACAGGGGCTATTCACCTTGTACAGAAATCGTGCCTCTCCCTGTGCCCAGCCATATGGCAGACCTATCGTGATCCATCTCCTCTCTACATCACCCTCTACAAGTCATGGAAAAGGCTTACGATGCTCACGAAAGCTCAACGATCACCTTTGAGTGGACACTCCGGGGTCTCAGATCCTTGTTCGACGCAAGGTAACCACCCAGATCGCTCCCAACGTAGGCGTATATTCACCAACGTATGAACAGCAAAGGAGAGTCCAAGTCGAAAGTGACAAAGTCAGTCAAATTCGGGGGAGGACAGTGGCAGGTGCGCTAGTCCCCGCCCTACCAGCTGACTCCGGTCTAGATCACATTCAGATCTTGTTTTATGCAAACTCGGGAACGGAAAGTGGAGGTTTTGTTAGCTTGTACCTCTCCTGTGAGGTCGGTGGTACAGTCCCGACCACCGTTGCGTGTCCATTGACCTATCCTAGCCAACGGCAGCGGAAAAGGACAACGCCATAGACGGAAAGTATGTCTCTACCTCTGTCATCCCCCCAGCTCGTCCATATCTCTAAACGCAGATGGGTCCGGGAAGGCGTTTTCAAGTTCAGTTTCGAGCTGCGAAGGCAAGCCATACGACGACTGCTGCATTTACTAATGCCGACGCACTCCCGTTCCTCCAGCTTAGCGAAAACAGTACTGTTCAACATCAAGGAAGCGCACAATCATTCATTTTCTTCCAAGGTTGGGTCTGTCTTTTCGTTGCACCGACCTCCCTCACCCCGTCTTGACAGACCGCAAACTGGGGATGGTATGAACTGATGAAATACGGACTTTTTGTGGCCTCATAACCCCTCCACAGGGCCCAGTTTGCTAGACGAGATCATGTTTATTATCATTCTACTCCAGTCAAGGAATCGGATGCGTTACTGATTATCTGCACCATCACATCTTCTCCGCAGCCTCCAATACAACCGCCAACCACTCCCACACAACTCGTCCCGAAAAGTTATCTGGAGTGTGTTGGTGCACTCCTCGACGACCCTCTCTACTCCGACGTCGAGTTTGTGCTCCCGAAGAGAAGCGGACTCAAGGGAAAACGAATCATATATGCAAACAGGAAAATACTCCAACGTGCTGATTACTTTCAATCCAGTAATTCACTTTACTTTTCCGCCTCGTGAGGTGGACTCACTTTCTCTAGTGTTTGGCTCCGGCTTTGTCGAGGCCTCTACGGATGTTAATATGGCCAACCCCCAGCCGGATCACGACGAAGGAGATACTGCTTCCGATTCTACTTTCCTATTTCGCCAATTCGAAGACTCGGACGATGAAGAGGATGATATAATGTCGGATCTCCCAGATGAACCCAGTTTCGACATCGAGCCTGATGTTCCGGAAACTGGTGTTTCTCACACTACGCCACCCGTGGTTGAAGATAGTGCTGCCAAGCACTTTGAAGGGACAGCAAGCACCGAAAATAGTGTTGCACCCTCAATCATTATCGAAGAAGAAGAATTCCGCAACGTTAGGCCGAAGTTCTCCCACCCATCTTCCCCAAGAAGCAAGGATGTTTCCCTCATGACAGATCCAGATTGTCTAAATCGTGTCTCTTTACCGCCGGAGACACCAGCTGTTCCAGGACCAAAGAAGATGCAGGTTGTTGTAGGCGATGTCGCTTATGCGACATACAAAGCCGTCCTTTACTATGTGCGACGTCACTTGACTAATTCTTGATTTTCACTCACCGGTCGTGCAGATATACACAGATGTTATCGTTTTCGCCCCCCTGTCATCGTCCTTTACGGCTGCCGCATCATCGAAAAGGCTGACAGCGACAACAGCTACAGCAACTCCATCTGACAGCCAGTCGAGTTTACACGATGGTCCCAAGGCTTCTGCCCACATTGATAGCCCTACGTCAAGGCGAGAGTGGATCAAGAAGTGGCAACAATCTCGACCGGGACGACCTGCACCATGCTCTGCGAAAGCGGTATATCGTTTGGCCGACAGTAAGTAAATATAAATATATTCCGTGGTACACCCTCTGAGTCCTCAGAGCTTGGTCTCCTGGAGCTGAGAGAGAGGGCGTACCAGGTAGGAGACACCACTCATCATGTGCCATGCTCTAACCCGTCTGGTTAGCATATTCAAAAGTCTCTCACTGTGGAGAACATTCCATTCGAGGTGTTCTCACCTTTCTCAGCCACTTTCGCTGAGGTGCGAAAGATACAGGTGAACTACTTTCTGGAACACTGGAGTG
Organism: Boletus harrisonii; assembly: GCA_038093235.1. Lineage (NCBI taxonomy): Eukaryota > Fungi > Basidiomycota > Agaricomycetes > Boletales > Boletaceae > Boletus > Boletus harrisonii. The sequence goes on from JBBPRV010000195.1 coordinate 20,784, forward strand.
AGATTCGAGCGTCGGAGGCCATGCGCAATGTGTGGCGTCAGATCCGCAATGGACGGCATCCAGGCTTTGAAGAAGGTCCGTGGCTTTTGCTCAACTGCGCATTACTGCGTTGACGGGACATCGTTCAGTGTGGCCTTCCATTGCCCTCCACTTGGAATTTAATCCACGCACTGGGCCATTGGACGATGCAGAATCGCCAGAGACCTAGCTGTCACAGGATATACATCTTTTACACGAAGATATACCTATGTACGATATTTGAACCATAGTAATTTTCACGTGGGATATAGCTTTGGAATATTCGCGTTTCTTCATACCCCTCACCAGGCAAACAGATTCTGTTGCGGTGCAAAGGATATCTCCGTAAAACGTTTAATTGATGTGATGGATACTGAGGGGTATCTGCCACAAGTTTTGAAAGGACATGCACAAACGGAGTTATTCGACGCTTGTGAGACTGCCAAGGTCCGTCCCTGAAACGCTACCATTGCCATCAGAAACGTCATCTTCATCATCCTCATCATCTCCATGTTCTATCGTTTGTGAAGCCTTGTATGTACTGAGCTGCTGCTGCTGCTTAGGGCTTGCAATCGAATACAGACCTGGTGTTGCCCCTGTCCCTTGACATGTGGAGACCCTTTGAGTGTGCGAACGCAATCATGATCGGGGTGACGAATCACCATTGAGGGTAGAGCCGAAAGAGCGGCTTGTAACAGGCGGCTGAGAAGAGGGTCCCGGTGTCTGGGTCGAACGTCTTGGGGTGCTAGGGCGGGAAGCGGATCGAGTGTCGTGTCCGAGTGGGTGATCAGCGGCCCGGCGGGTCATCTCCCTGGGGCGCATAGGGTAAGGATGTGCAACCACCGGTGATGGATGACGCGGGGGGTGACCGTGGTCACCCGTCACATAACCAGAGGGTGCTGTATTTAGGGAGACATCGGCGGGAACAAAGAGCTGGTGTTGATCCTTGAGATCAGAGTGTTCGTGTAGTGCATCGAGTACTTTGCGATCTGTTGGCTGAGATGGGATACGATGGAGGTAGCCGAATCTAAACAAGGTTACATTATTCTCGGCCGTCATGAAATGACGAATGAGAACGCACCCAAAAACGCATCCAAGGAGTCCTTCCCCACCCCAATGACGGTTCGGGACAAGGACAACTTCTCGAAGGTTGCTAAAAGTGTCGTGAGTCTCGATAGGCAAGTCAAATTTCAAGAAAGCATACTCGAAATCGTAGGAGTAAACGTAAACCCGTAGAGGCTTGTCTACGTGCTGGAATGGTGGAGGTGAGAATATGAATATGACGGCACGGTAGAGGACACCATACAGCTTCGACCACATCATAGAAATCATTTTCAGCACTGAGGACACCACCTGACCAACCGATTATCCAGTCGCCATATGGAACCAGACCAGCACTCTCAGCAGGGCTTCCTTCTATCACTTCAAGCACGTGCCAGACATTGTCGGTTGCGGACTCGAACTCACACATGCGCATGCTAAGACCAAGTAGGGATGGCTGTGGCAAGGAACCAGAGTCTTCCAGTGGAAGAACTGCCTGCTGTGCGAGCGCCCATCCACGAGATGGCACGATAGGAACCACTGTCAGAAAAGGGTGATGAATCCGTGGATTGTAGTCGCATGTTGGGAAGGCGACAAACCTCGTGTATCGCGCGTTTTGCTGCTCCAAACGAGGAGGTTTAGAATGCTTCCTTCGTGTTCCTCGACGATCCGTTCTAGCTCGGTTGCGTCCAATTCTGTCCTGGCAGAAAAGGAATCAATGTCATTGTAACCTACGATGAAGTCGAAAAAGGGTTCGATGGATGTCTGAGATGCTGGAGAAGAAGGGGTGACTCGCAAGACATGAAGGGCATGAGATGTCTGGGTTTGTGAACTTGTCGACTGGCTGGCACCCATTGCAGCAGACGTTGGTGACCATGTACAACCTCACCGTATTGCTTTGGACCACGTGGTGCAATTACCCGAAAAAGGAAACTCCCAATGGCGGCCCGAGCCGCGTTACTGCATGTATTTGTCCTTGTTTGTAATAGTTCCCTTTCGCTCTCCCAAATTTTCATCCACAAAAGACCAACTTAGCGGGTCGCGTTCATCAGGGCGTCGAGACTCCCTGTCAAGAACCGGCTACACATGCGGCATGCGGTGAGCAGTTTTGCGCGTTGAAGAAAATAAACTGCGAGTGACCGCGCGCCCTCTAGCTAACATATGTTACTTTGTCGCCATATCCTTCGAGCGCACACCTCCAACTCAGCTTTCGCCCAACGACTCATCCAAGGTCATGTCCGTGACAGAACATCTTTTAACCACAGATACAGCCATGCCGATCTCGTCACCCGCGAGAGTTTCCCTAAGGTTGCGGTACAGCCATCCTCCAGGAAACCCGGTGACCCGCCTCCAGATCCAAGACCAGCCCTGTTGGAGAGTGTGTTGTGTGTATCGCGTTACTCTGTTCCGAAGGCGGCAAGGGATTCTAAACCGGTGGTGGCGAAGGAACTCATGCCCGAGAAAACCAAGCATGGCCCCTTTGATGCCTACACAGAATTACGTGCCCAAGATCCTACATTCTCCGCCTCGCTGCCAACAGGTGTTCTTTGCTGCCTTGCAGAGGGAGCTGTCAAGCATGGATCTCAGGACATTGTGGATAGTCTTACAGCAGACGTACTGGACGACTATCTCCTTGACGAACAGCAGCGTGCCGAGGTAGCCGTGTCCCTCCTCTGCGTTCCTCGCCGATATTACAATCTGTTGAACAAACAGACGACACTATCCCTACTCACTATTATCCGTCGCCAAGATCAACTCTGCGCTTTACCCGCACCAGCAGTGTTGCACGTAATGACAATCATCACAGATGATGCAATTTCAGACACCCTTGACCAATCCTTGGTAGATTTTATCCTTGACCCTTTCCTGAAACACCTCGCATCGCTCCAGCCGCCTACCGGAGCAAAAGCTGTATCTTACCGACCCCCTGAAGCCACCTCCCTTGCATACGCATTGATTGACAAGCTCGTATCACTAAAGCGATATCACGAAGCTTTTGAACTCTTTCAAACCCTTACCGATTGTGGTCATGTACCTCCCGAAGCCTTCCTGGCCGAGGTCCCGCCTCCACTCACGCATGATTTCGCAGTAATTGTGAGATCTACACTCGCGCGCGCTTGTCTGCATTGGGACTGGCATCATCGTGGCGTGGGGTTCGTTGCGTCAATCATCAAGTCGCAAGATTCGCTCAAACAGGACTTGGAACCCCTTGCGCTAGAATTACTACATGCTTCCCTGGAGAGGTGTTCTCCCACGCAGTTCAAAGCATGTTCTTGGCTCATGTGCCGTCTCGTGGATCCCCGCTGTGGCATTCTTATTCCCACCAAAACTATACATCTCTTCTATAGCCGGGCATTGCGTGCGGGTGACTGTGAATCCGCACACATGTTCTATAGTCATACACAGTCTCGTCGAGTCAAGACGATGAGAGATTACCCGTCACCTCAAGGCGCGACGTTAACGTGGTTAATGGCTTATCTCGTCGCACAAAAACATGACGTGCATCTCGCACGTTCTCTGGCTAAACAGGTTGTTGACACGTCGGAGCCCATACCCCGTTATGATCGAGGTCGTTTCATTGCCCTGGCTGCTAGCCGGGGATTTGCGACGGAAGCGCGCGCACTTTGGGAGAGGTACTCGGCGGGCTACGGACACGAGTTCGTGGTTCGGAACGCAGCAACGATGCTCCGGATGGTTAGTCTATTCACTCAACGCGACTCGTGGACAAGGAAGAGGTTGAAGGGGATGGTTCGAACACCTCGTGTAGACGAAGGGTGTTCGGACCTGGACGAAGAGACCGGTTACTACCAGTTCGCCCGTCAAGTTCTGGAAGCATTTCGGGAGTCGATACTACCACTGGAGGAAGCAAATCACTTTGACTTGAGCGCGCTTGCGCGAGGATATTTCATGCTCGGAGAGATGGGCGAGGGGCTTCGTCCATTCCGAGTTTTGATCGGGCGGCGGGAGATACCAGACCGGCACGACATCAATATCGCGCTTTCTGCGATGGCCCGTCAATCACCGAGGGCGGCGTGGCAGATGGTGGACCGGATGGCGGTTCAGGGACTGCGGCCGGACGAGGTCACGTTTGGCACCGTGTTGCATGAGGCGATCAAGCACGAAGACGCCGAGCTAGTGACGGAAATACTTGACCGGGCGCGCAAAGCTGGTGTGTCGCTGTCGTCAAAGTCGATGGTGTCACTGATCCGGGCGAGCGTGGCGGTCGGAGAAGGCATCGACGACAAGCGGCTGGAAGCTAATGTTCGGCAAGCATGGGAGGTTGTGCGAACGACAGGGGAGTGGAGCGCTGTGCACACGCCGAACGTGGGGAAGTGCTGCATTGTTGCGTGCCTGCACCTAGAGGACCCAGTGATGGCATTCAATTTCTGGGCGAGTCTGATGCGGGGAAAGACTGAGTGGGGGGACCGGGAGCAGAGGAGGCAGCGACGCGCGATTGGGAATATGGTGCGGCGACACTGCACAGAGGGGAGACTGGATGTGGATCGGGCACGGACTATGCTACGTGCCCTGGATAGGGGCGAGGTGTAGATAACGACATGAAATTAGCTGAACAAATTAAATAATTGCATAGTTGCTTTGATGGGAGGAACGGTCTATTACAAAACTCAGGAAAGCCGGCAGAGCACAAAGGTAGAGAAATGCGGGAATGTGTGGATATCATGAAAGTATCAGACCATAGGTATTCCTTCAGCATTGGACGCGCCATCCCGGTCATCATCCAGGCTAGTACTGATGGTAAGCTTCGCGTCAGATAGGATTCCGTAAGAAACTCACAGGTAATTCCGTTCGATCTCAGATAGAATTGACAGGAAATCCCCTAGAATGGCCGTGGTTAGTGAGTCAGTGATACTGAGGGTCACTTACACAAAAATGCATGCGCCCGAGCAGCCGACGCAGGGGCGGTTTCTGCTTTGCAGACCGTATCAAGCAACGTGGAGGCGATAAACCGTACCTTTTGGACCTGCAGGGTGTCAACTGCCAGAAAGCGCCAAATTGCAAGGTCTCACCAACGGGGGTCCGTTGGTAGCTATTGACTGAATGGGTATACTATCAAGGTTTTCAGCATCGCGAGGTATCAGCGCGCGATATAAGTCACCTGCGAAGGATGTTGAGAAGATCGCTTGCAATAGCTTCTCGGTCTTCCGCAACCTGATGCTCGTCGATATTTCCTTGCAAAGAAGTCACAAGTTCGTCACGGTATTGTTCAATGACAAATCGGACGAGTTGCTGGGGCACCACTAGTTACCCGATCTACCGTAGGGGCAATGCGATAGTAATGATTTACCTGAGTCACGTAAAGATTAACTTGCATGACTAGAAACGGGTTTAACGCATTTGCACGGGAAGCCTTGGGGTTATCAAAAAAATCTTTCACTTCCGCGAATGTCGCCTGCCTAAAGCCAGCACCGCCGAACTCAGCTGGGAGGTGATTGTGTTGGTGAGTTCGCTTTAAGCGCAACGGTTCTGGTGCATGCATAAGGGCTCCTAGGATACGCGAATGCAGCGAGTGGACCTCCTCGAGACGCGCCGTGGCAAACTGTCCCTGGGGAGGTGATCGCTTGTCTACCCTGATGCGAACCAATATTTCTCCCAGTAGGGCAAATATCCTAGATATATAATTCAGACCGGAGACGATCGCTGTCTTTCCATGTGGTTGGGGCATATATGTACTAGGGGTAATGCTAGACGGACAATGCGAGTGCAAAGCGGTGTTGAGTTGATGGTGATTTTTGCGAAGGAGGTACGCACTATTCATCGTCGAGTTCCTTTGGGAAATGGACTGTGCAATCTTCATCACGAAGGCAGATTGGTCGGCCCAACAAAATTGACATGGATTTGTCGGCTGAATATCGAGGCACAGAGAGTTTACACTTGAAGCAGATACAACGCCGTATACGTACCACCGAAGAGTAGCCAAAAAGTCCTGCGGCGAACTTCGCATTCAATGGGGTCTAATCCATCATAGGACGCTTCTTCATGCATATGAAGGGTAACGGCGATATGAGCGGCCTCGCCAAAGGCTGCATGTTGCGTCGCGTCATGCCCTTCGCAAAAGTGGTAAATACTGTCGCTAAGAAAATGTTAGATCACACTACCAAGGCATGAATAAAGTCTTACAAGTAGCGGATGACGACGTGCATGGACGTGGGAGGATCATATGAAGCGATTGTAATATGCCGACTGGCTTCATAACATGTCTGAGCGAGCTTCCGTACGACTGAACGTTCCATGGGAAGGTATGATCTGGGGACCTGTACAAGAGTAGACGAGAGTGTTGACATGACTAAGGCGAAGAACAAGGGATCCCGCTCTTCCCTGTGCGAATGCAGATCAGCCATGAACGATGGCCTGTGAACACAGGGGGTGAGTGGATAAACAAAATCGAAGAAAAGGGCGATAATGAGATATATGGTGTCCCTTGGGGCGGTATCTTCTAAGCAGTGGGGGCGGCAATAGTATGAAAGAGGTGAAATAACCGTTGGGGAGAGGATGGGCAACGATTGATGATGTTTGTACGACCAGTTGTAGGTAGAGAATGAGCCATTGGGTTCGGAGGCATATTGCCGAGTGTCTTTGGGCTTAGGTGGGTTTGCAGTAGGTTCGGGCGAACCGTTGAACGAGATGTGCGGGACGGCATTAACGGGCGAATAGTGGAAAGAGTCGGCTGCAATTGGGTAACGGGAGGGGGTTATGATCGAGGAGGCTGTCTGAGTTGGTGTGAGGGGATGATCGAGGTAGGAAGGTGAGGTTGGTTGTGGGAGTGGGGGTGAGACACGGGGGTGGGTGGGGGAACGATGTGCGGAGATTGGGGAGATTGGATCAGCCTGAGGGGCAGCAAGGTCAGATCGGAA
>JBBPRV010000196.1:0-27639 GCA_038093235.1 Boletus harrisonii
GTCACAAATGGGTGAGATCCGAAACCGAAATTTGGGTTCTGTACGCATTGATGTGGACAAAGGCGTATGCTACAGACAAGAGTGATGCGTAATACAAACGACGAGTCCACTCAGTCCTCTTTGCACCCGAAAGTGGACAAGGAACGATTTTCCCCATGTGACGTCTTTGATTGGCCTATTATAGCCCCTGAGCTCTGTTCTTACAATATTTGGGCGGTCACTTTGACGAGTCCGAAATCGAGTATAGAAACTAGGGCGATAATAAGCTCATTTTTTCTGATCCACGGGGTGCGTTACCTGGAGGAAAGTCTTTTCACAGGGTCATGGATCTGGGTTGCATCGGCCTGCGGGCCCGGCTCCAACTCTGCTGTTGGGGAGTCCCTCCATCGACCAAGTACCATAACTTGACCAAAACAACTAAGCCTGGATTCGCGTCAATCATCGATAGCGACGAGCACGAAGGTAATCCTACCTCGCCCATAAATTTTTCGCAACTTTTGGTAGGCACCAAGGTGCGCCGTGTCCAAGGAACCCATCGTGACAAGGCTGTAGAACATTCCCTCCGCGATGACCATGATGCCCGCGCAGAAGATGGTGATGAGGTATGTCCACAGGGTGTACTTTGTGACTTGGGAAGATAGGAGGCAACATGCTCAACGCGCGAATTCAGCAAAGAGCGTGTAGTACCAACCAAAGACAGCATGATATAGCGTGATTACCCAGTGGAACACCCAAATGCAGCACTGCGCGAGACATCCTAGTGGATGGTACAAGGGAGAGGACTGCTCGGCCAGACGGACATACCACCTCGCTGAGCGGTACGCCAACCAGTACGGAGCGAGGAGAAGGAGGAAACGCTGAACCGGATGGGTCGCGAAAAGTGTCGGGTAAAACGACAGGACAGACAGGAGGAGCGGGATGTATGTCAAAGACGCGAAAAGCGCGGTCGATGCAAGACTGGTTTGTGTTTGCGCGTTCATTTTCGAAGGTCGCTGCGGAGGATTCTGTGGCTTCAAGTTTAGGGGTACGAATGTTAGCGTCATACACCGCCACCAAATTTCCAATGACGGTTTCAAGCTGAACGTCAACAGACTGTGAACGATGGTGCGGAAGGAAAGGAAGAAGAGCAGAGGGAAGAGTTTTTCTGTCCCCAACTCAAGTATCTCTAATCCAGGAAATTCACATGCTGTGCTCGTATACGCGTGAATGGGTATAAGTATGCCAGTGGACTCGAAGTGTGAAGATTTGTCGAGGAAGTGGTTACCGGCTGTCAGTCCTGCGCGGGCATCGGAAGGCTTACTCTCAGGCAGTACGCGGTGGACATGTTTCAGAGAGGTTTTCAGTCTGTCAAAACGGATGAGAGTTGTGACTACCGAGGTTAGCCTGAGCAGCTGACTGGTCGGAATCAGAGTGTTCTGAATTTGAGACAGGGCAGATCAGACTCATGCCAGCGGGTTTCGGAATCGACGGTAGAGTTTGTGGCAAACTAGGTTGGTCTGGTAGCACCGCCACCCGTCAATTTGCTCTACACTGGTCAGTCGTGTCCAGGCGAGTACACACACCAGCTCATGTTCATTCGCAGGCGTTGCATCCGGCCTCCCATATTTCATGGCAACATGGCTAGTGGGTCACTCTCCCTGGCTTTTACCAGTCCGCGCCAGACTCCGTCTTGACGTCCTTCCTTCCCGGTCATGGCTCCGAGCGCGTAGCCACCTCAACATCGCTCTACAGACCCCTTCGCCAGCCTCGCTCGAGATAGAGACGATGCCATATCCAACAGCACATCCAGACGCCTCCGTCTTCGAGCCCATGTCGGAGGAATATGCATCCGTGTGCACGCCCGGCCCACACCCGTTTACCCCACTCAGCTCGTCAGAGACGCTCGTATCCCTCGTCTCAAAGGGCGACTTTCGCGCTGCAGAGTCGCTCCGCAAGGAGATGATAGCCCACCATATCCCCATCCCTCGCGATGTCCTCTATCTCCGCGCAGCCCTACATGCGATCACGCAGCGTCGCCCGAGAGGGTCTGCAAAGGAGGAGCGTTTAGATGCGTTCGTTGCCTGGTTGTCGCTTGCTCCAGATCGCCACGAAAAATGGCAGTCGTTTCACGACATCCGACAGACGCTCTTTCGGTCCATGGATCATCTCAATCTGACGCTGGTGTACCGTTTCGGCGTCGTACTCGCCTCGAAGGGCTATTATTCTGGAGACGCAGCCATGCAAGTCGTGTCGACGCTCGCTCGCTATGCTCGGCTGTCTGTCCTGGAGGGGTATTTGCGCCAAGTGGAAGATGCTTCCCGGGATTATCATTTGAAGACGGACACGGTCCCGCCGTCAGACTTGCTCGCTGACGCGTACAACCTTTCCGTTAGAACGGTCGCACTAGGGGGCAAGGGCGAGGCGGCACTCGGTCTCATCTCGCTGGCACAGTCGCGCGGAACTTATATTTCCGATTTCACGCTCAACATTGTCGCCAAACACGCTCCAGATCGACAAATGGTTATAGACCGCATTCGGGCTGTGTACCCTTCGTGGATTCTGCAAGTTACCGACCCCCACCCCGTGGAATGCGAGACGATCCCTGCAGGACGCACTGCTGACATTGCGGTACTGGCAGCACGCCTTCGCTCCCTACGTATTGCTCTACGATCACCTTTTCCGCCCTCCCCTCGTGCCCTGCACAGTTTCATAACCTTGTACCAAGCTCTCGGCCGCACCCGCGCGCTTACACTCCTGCGCTCCCTTGCATTTCGCCACTCGCCAAAATCAGCGTCCACCTGGGCGTTTACCGAGATGCTCCACTACCGCTCACGACGGGAACTCATCCATCTCCTCGTCATTTTCTCACAGCATTTCCACCTCGTCGGGGTCCCGCGAAAAACACTGCTCTCGCTCATCAGGGGAACGCAAGGGCAACAAGCCCGGAAAGAACGCGTCCAACGATGGGTGGTCGGCCCCAGCCCGATGAACGAGAAACTTTGGCCGTCAGCCTATCACACCGCGCTCGTCTGGGAAGCGATCGTCTCGCTATCTCCCAAGACCGAGAAACAGAGGCTGTACGCCCTCTTGTTGTCGCTCGTCCGACGGAGCAAAGAGGAGGATCCTCGGGGGGACGATCACGGTCCTCGTCCTCGTCAGGTTCGAGGCGCCGATCAAGCAACGTTACAGTTACCCCCAGACACGTACGACTCTGCGCATTTCTCGCCTTTTGTGTCGTTGTGGGCGCGGCGTAGTCCTGCCAAGGCGGCGAGCGTCCTACGGGACATGGTGCATCTGGGCATCGAACCATCGGCGATCCAGTGGAGCATGATCGCACGCGGGTATGCGCAGCACGACGACCCGCTCGTTGCGTTGCGCATCTTGGAGCGTCTCGAGGACATGGAGCGGGGGAGGGATGACGACACTTGGCGTTGGGAGGGGGAGGGGGAGGGGGAGGGGGAAAGCAACAAGCCTCCGGACGTGCTTTTGGGGGTCCATACGAACGTGTTGCGCGGGTTCGTCATCGCGGGCGACGTGCAGCATGCGCGTGAGGTGGAGAGGCGGCTCGTGGAGCGGTTGGGGTACCAGCTCGGAGACAGACCCGCGACGGATGCGAGCATCGCGCTCTTGAGAGGGCTGGAAGAGAGGCCCTCTTGACAGTGACCCGTGCGTGCATGTTCTTTTGGGTTGGCCACGTTCGCTCGTGTTGACGTCGGAACTTTTTTTGCTCCCAGGATGGGTTGTTTGCTTGTACGCTTTGGTACTCGGGTCACTTCAGGGGCTCCGTTTGATCTGGTTCGTGGTCATGTCGCCGCTCTCCGATCATGTCGAGCGTGGGTGATCGGGATTGGGTCAAAGATGGCAACTTGTGCCCCACCATATCCTGACCCGAAACACTTTACAACGTTCGTGGCCATGGCTCATACATGCTGATGGCATGTGGATGCGTCAGACTACCCCTGCCGTGCCTGTCAGAAAGGCGGTAATGAATTTCAGTGCTGCGCATTGACATCCTGCGTCACATACATATAGAGAGAATATGACGAATACTAAACATGGATCAAACATAAATGTCCGCCACTGTAATATACTTGTAAAGCCGGTGGATACGGCGCAATGTGGGATGGTAGTATTATAAGCGTCCATTCCCGTCAAGTCCAAGAGTGTAATAAAACAATAGGCAACTACAGAAAGCATCGATTACTGCCGGCGGGGATGACCCGATACCCACCGAGGGGAATAGCCAGCTGTTCGAAAAATACTTGGGATAGTTAATACGGTGGCGAAACAAGACCAATGGGGACGGAGAAATTGGTATCGGTCGAAGTAAAACGCCAGTTTGGCTGCGCGACCAAAAAAAGAAACAGAAAACGTGCGTAAAATGGGTTTCGTACAAGGAACGAATTTCAAAGGGTTGCATTGCCGTCCACACCTCGAGACTCTACTTTGCGGAGGTTGGTATATGCGGGCGGAAGCTCTATCGTCTCTGGCTCCGCGGGTTCTTCTTCTTGGGAAGCGCTTGGGCCGGCATCTTCATGCTGGATATAATTGACTGCTCTCAGCTGCCTCGTCATGCCCGACTTGCGCGAGCTCGTCAAGGCGGTCGTAGATCCGGGAGTCAAGACGCCGCCCAGTTCGAGTTCGGGCGTCGCAGAGCGAGGGTCTGAAAACGATGTCACTCCGGACTGTCTCCAGGCCGAGCTGGAAAGTGAGTCGGACAACAAAGCGGTAGACTGGCGGAGACCGTCTTCTCGTGCAGAGGCGGATGATATCGTAGGTGCGGTGACAAGGTACGGATCGGGCTGCAGGTATGGCGGAGGTTGGTAACCGGAAGGTGGATCGTTGTCGTCAGGATCGCCTTGTAGGAGATTGACGGGGCGCTCCTTCTGAGATCTCGGTCCAGTCTTGCGCCGAATGATGTAAAACGCAACCAGAGCAAGAACGGCGATCGCCGCAAGTCCACCGATAACACCACCTAATGCGGAAGTTGAATGAGTGAGATGTAGAAAACGCATGTTACATACCGACTATCGCTCCTGTATTGTTAGAACTAACATGTCAAGTGAATGAGAAATTTGTGATGAACTAGGATTACTCGGATACTGACCTACTGCTGCCTCCGCTCGTCAGTCCGCCGCTGGCGTTTGTAGGATAAGAACCACCGGCGGGTGGTCCCGCGGTAGATGAAGGGGAGGTATCTGTGACACACGAACTGTTCGGGTAAAGACCAGCAGAAACGGTGTACAGGCCACTGCCTCCCGTTCCGAGGCCACGGCCGTCACCAGCAACGACCATGAGGGTTGCACCAGCGCGAACGGTAGGTGTCCATTGAAAGCCGGTCCCCATATCGGTCGCATTAGTGATCGTACCCACTGATATCGAGAATGATTCCCCCCCAGGAATGACACCCTGAAAGTTTGGAGTGCTGGACCAATAGGATTGGTCAATGGAAACACCGAGCTCAGTGATGAGAGATTACCCTTGTACTTGAGACGAATCCCACCATAACCTGCTTGGGCTACACTGGACGACCTGGTTGGGGGGGTTGATGTTGTAAGGAAAATCTGGAGAGACAGTCTGGGTTGCGTTGAAGCAACTGGTGTCACTAGTGGGCATCACATTGGCAGCCACACTAGTACCACCAGTGCCAAAGCCTGAGCTATCGCTGACCTGGGGTGGAAGAAGGCGAGTGAGCACACAAGTAGATGAATCAATTGATGCACGCCGGATGGGGGGTAATGCGGGACTGGGGTGGGGATGGTGACTTACGACTGCGACGAACTGTGAGTTGGCAGGGTATTTGAGCTGGAAGCTGAGGGAGGACTCATCCCCGGAGAATTGCTGGGACACGATTGTGCGGACTTCGATGTTATTTGCAAGTGGAGTGGGGCCATAAGGGATGATCAGGACGCTATATGGAGGCTGTCCTGAGCCAGAGATTTGAAGGGAAAGATTGGCACATTGCTGAGGTTGGCTAGTGAAGGTGAAAGAATAGCCAGAGACGAGTGACGCTGAGAGAACGACGGAAAGGGCGAGTTCAAAGGGGGAAGGGGAACGGGGCATATTCAGAGGAGAAAGAAAACTCGGGATCAGCTCAGTTTAGTTTGACAACATTTGCGTGGGCGGAGAGAGCAAGGGCGTATCCAACTCCACTTGACTCGGCTGCCGAACGTCGCGGTGCACACACGAAAATAGATCCGTTGCGTTCCCACCATTGATCTACATTTGCGAGTACTTCTTACTACTATAATACTCTGTCGATATGGCGCAAATCAAGCTTCCAAGATTCACCAGAACCGCGTCAGTAGCTCGAATGTTGCCAGGGAATTGCTTGTACAGGCCCGGGCTTGATCGTTGGCGTGCCCTTCCCACGCCACACACAGTTGTTTCAACGTCGACCTGACGCTACAAAATCAACCATTAATCAAGGGCTTAGTACTGATAAGTATTTATCTGGGCGAAGCTCGGCTATTGTAATAGATGGCAGGCTTCCCGAAGCTTACTTACGCCTTTCATTACGCCGCTAACCTTGAGGGAGGTCAGCGGACTAGCTGCGTGTCAATGATACCACCACCCGGCCTGGCAATTTTGCGGATTTGCTGCCGGAGGCCCCATCTCAACTTCCACATGATCTCGCCGCCATGCCAACAATGTGACCCACCCAGACGACGGGCCATGGCGCAATAGAATACGGTAGACCCCCGATGCTCTGTACTACAAGAATATAACGTGCTCGCATACCAAAAGCGGAGTTGCCGATTCCATCCAGCCTGGAGAGTCAACCTGCCACTTGTTCGTCTTCATTTCCCCGCCCGCTCTACACACCCGCTTGGCTTTCCAATTTTTGCGGGAACATCACTATCGACGTCTTAGATCACTTACAAACTATCCTTCAATTTTCCAACCCCTAATGGCATCCATAACCGACACCCCACCTCGGGCTCCACCCATCAAGTACAACGCTCGTTTGGGAACTCGTTGGCAAAAGGAGAAGGCCGCCGCTGGTGTCGGTGCTTTCGACTTTCCCGAGGACCCGAAATACATCGGTCAATGGATCATTGGTGAATGCGTCGGTAAGGGTGCCAGTGGACGCGTCCGCATCGCAAAACACCGCCGCACGGGCCAACTCGCCGCTGTCAAAATTCTCCCGCTTCAACCACTCATGAACTCCCGTGCATCCTTGGCTACCCACCTGGCCAAATCCGAGAAACAACGTCTTGGAATCGACAGGGAGATCATCATGATGAAACTCATGAACCATCCCAACATATTGCGCATATACGATGTCTTCGAAGGCGAGAACGAACTTTATCTTGTACTGGAATACGTCGAGGGCGGCGAGCTTTTCGATTTCCTCGTTAACCGCGGTCGACTCCCTCCCCTCGATGCCCTGGCGTTTTTCAAGCAAATCGTCTACGGACTCAACTACGCCCACACATTTTCTATCATCCACCGCGACCTCAAGCCCGAAAATATATTGATACATTCTCTCAACCCTCCCTTGATCAAACTGGCCGATTGGGGAATGGCCGCCTTCGCTCCTCCCGCTCTACAACTCGAAACGAGTTGTGGCAGTCCTCATTATGCGAGTCCCGAGATCGTGAACGGTTTGAGATACGAGGGAAACGCGACCGACATTTGGAGCTGTGGTGTAATTCTCTATGCTCTCCTCACCGGTAGACTTCCTTTCGATGACCAGGACGTGCGAACCCTCCTCGCCAAAGTCAAGACCGGTGTGTATCGGATCCCCGCGTATGTCGATCCTCTGGCTAGGGACCTCTTGACTCGGATGCTTGTTGTTGACGTCAATCAAAGAATCACGGTATGAGGACAGCAGATGTTGTCCTTTGTTTCCTTATAACCCTTCTCAGATTCCGGAGATCATGGGACACGCCTGGTTCAATAAAATGACCCCAAGAATTCTCTACGTACCGGCACCTTCTGTCACTGAACTGGCGAAACCGCTCGCGTCAGAAGCTCACATCGACGAAGAGTTACTCGACTCCCTGTGCATTATCTGGGGCAAGCACGCGGATGTCGAGGGCATCAAGGCCGATCTCTTGAGTCCCCAAGGAGAGGGTACGCTCGCGAAAGCCTTTTACTTCCTCTTGCACGAATACAGGGAACAAACACTCAGGGACCGTGGTATCATTCTTGACGTTGACGAGGCACAGGTCCATCTATCTGGAAAAGTCATTACGAAGCAATATAGGTCACCCTCTCAGAAGCGACCCAACAACCTCGAGCTCGACACTTCGATTCGTTTCGCGCGGCTACACGCAGGTCGATCTCGTACACCATCTCCGGTTGGTCCTCGGCCCCCAAAACCTCGACCAATGTCGTCTCCGGTTGCCGAAATTCCAACACGTCACAAGAGCATGACCATCAAACCTGTCGCCACAACTCTCCCCAGTGCGCACGCTGAACTAGCACGGGCCAGATCATCCACAGTGACCATGCTCTCTCCACGGATTGCTCAGGATTCGCACAACTACCACGCGCATAATCAACAGATGTACCAGCCGATGCATATCCCTGGAACTCCTCCTATAGCCCTAGGCCCAGTTCCGAGGACAATTCCAATGACGGCCCCGACTGCATGGTTTCCTGTCTCGCCACCTCTCCCTCATTCGGCCAGACCTGTTATAAGTCCCGGCTTTGCCCGTGCCGCTCCGATGTCCATGGTACGGCGTATGGGTGTCAGTGAGGTACGGTCGACTCCTACTTCGCCGCGCTCCGTGGAGCAAAACGCGATGACAGACAACAAAGTTACGATGCAAGTGCCCGGTCGATTCGACGGCGTGTTTGGGAACGATCCGTACAGCCCAGGTGGACGGTCTGCTATTCAAGTCTTTCGAGAGGATACGCCACCCCAACCGCGGTATTTTCAAGCGCCGACGCGTCATGTCTTCGTGCCAAGTTCACCCGAAGATGCGTACCACCCTGGAAGGGGTCAAGAAAACAAGGAAAATAGCGAGCATTACGAGGGAAGATACACGTATCAGGAGAATGACCCGACACATTTCTCTGGAGGACTCCTTGCGAAGCCGCGTGGTGGAGGAAAAGTCGGGAGGGAACTTCGAAATAGTTTGCACGGCGTCGAGTTTTTGAAGCGAGAGAGTAAGGAACGAGAAAAAGATAGGAAACACAAGGGTGAGTACGCTCTTGTATGATGTCCCTATGTGCTCGACCCACTGGATTTGTAGTGCCGCCACTAGATTTGCAGCCAAATACCCTAAATGCGAAACGTTCGGTGGTAAGCTCGCCAATCCAGCCAACTTCACCGGGGATGCCGTCCATTTTATCCTCTCCGGTTGGCGAATTCAAAGGGTGGTTTTCTAATCTGTTCAACTGGCGAGCACACACATACGTACTTTGCTCTACAAACAACGTTTTTGCAACGCGTACGGAAACGGTTCGCATTCTCGAGCAATTAGGAATCACGATCGTGCTCGAGGACCCGGATAACATGCAACCCCACGGTGGCGGAACAGCAGCGGTATTGCGCTGTAGAACCAACGAGGTCGTCGATGGAGCCACTGGCGCGATCGTCCAGAAACATGTGCGCTTTCGGGTCGAGTTTTCGGTCGGTTCGACGCAGGTTGGCGGGTTTGTTGCTCCGACCGTCGCCACTGGTTCGAATACAGGCACGGGTGCGGGTACAAGCATGTCGGCTGGAGTTGGGATACAGGCCGTCGGCGCGTCAACGTCGCCGACTGGGACTGGCATGTCGACCTCGTTGATGTCTCCTCGACATGCGGCGCTGGGTAAGCAGGCGATGGCGGTTGGGTACGCGTGTGCAATCGTGCTGGTGCAAGAAAAAGGATCGTTGTCGACGTTTAGGGCGGTGTGTCGGTGGTTGAGGGAGGAGTGGACATTGGACGCGCTCCGAAGTCCGCCTGGTGCCGGTCCGGGTGGACAGGGAATTTTCTTGGAGCAGCAGCAACAGCACCAGGGGTCGGGGCTACAGAAGAGGGTGCCGATGTTGTAAGATAGATGTGGTTGGCGCGCGCGCGAGTCTGGTACTCTGCGTTGTATTCATTCGGTTGTATTTTTACAATGTGGTAGTAGAGAGATGGATATATAAACGATATGAGCTGTTTAGCATTAGAAGAATGGGTCGACTAAGAGGAAATACGACGGTTTTTCGCGGTGCTAGTGACTCGTATGATAGGCATACACAGCGAAATAGTGGCATTCCACGGCCCTCCGGGCACTCCTGGACCCGCAAGACATTTGTATTTAGACACACCACTTACAATAGACTACAAGTACACGAAAGAAAAAATGAAGAAAAGCGCCGGTTCATTCATCGTTTGAGTGGTTCGGAACCTGTGCTCGCAAACTGTTCGTAGTTGAATCCTTTTCGCAGTCGTTGATGAGCGGCAGGACGTCGCATAAAGGATCAGGATCTTGCGGGATGATTGCAATGTTTCCTCTGTTGAACCTTTGAGAACACTCTTCAGGAACATAACCACCTCGTCTACCACGACGCACAAACTGGTGGGTGATCGTCGACGAGCGGCAGCGAGAGATAAGCAGTAGATCGAATGGTGATGCAGTTTCAAAAGCATGTCTGACATCGTGTGGCGGCCGCTCAAATCCGTAACAGAGAAAGTTCGTGAGAGCGAACTTCGGTTGACGAGGTGGTCTTGCCTGTAACGCATTCTGACAACATACGCAAGTTCGAATAGGTGACAAAATGTGATGTGACGTTAATCCCTTGGGACAAAGGATCGCCCGACAATAGACGTTGGTGTCGTGTGAAGTGGGCATCACATACAAAGGTAGACAATCGTTACGCAGCAATTGCAAGATCGAGCATGTAGGCTGGATTGTCGCTAATTCCACGCTGGGGACAGACCACACGCAAACGGCACAGGCTGATTCGACGAACCGGCAAGGGGGCATCTGCTCTTGCCATTCCTGTATAAGAATATTTTTCTGTTCAAAACTCTTCATCTCCGGAAAAGAAGGGGGGGCGCTAGTGTCAGAACCAGCATCGGCCACCTGCTGCCATTGGCGCTGCAATTGTTGGTCAGCATGTGCAACCCGCCGACGGTGAGCGTCCTCCTCTGTTGCTTGAGCACGGGTATTATGTTGCGTGTCAACAACGCTGTCGAACAGCAGCAGCGTCGAGCTCAGGTGATCGCGGAGGAGCGAGAGAAATAAGCTGAGCATTCTGGCGCGGACGTGCGATATGTTTAAAAACCAAATAGGAGGACGGGCAACAACAGTCTTGATGAAGACGCAATAAATCCAACAGCGCAACTAGCGAAACCGCGTCGTGAACGCAAGTCGATGAGCGCGTGCAAGCATTCGAAGGTGCTCGCATGTAAAAAACTGGAACTCCTCCACAATTTCGCGAACGGATTGGGCGCGCACAAGAAGGAAGGACCTGAGCGGAAAAATGGATTCAGCGTGAAACTGATCGTCCTGCAGCCCAACAAACTGAAAATCGCGATGCAACTCCGAGTAACTAACACGCGTGTCCGTCATTGGTTCCTCAGAATGATGCGAATCTCGAACACCCAGAGGCAGACTCACTGCAAATCGTTAACGAATTAAACCAAGCGCCACAAAAAGACACATTTGCGCAAAACCCTGTTGTCTTTGTTACTGAAGTGAGAGCAAACTCCCCCTCTGAATGTGAGTCTAAGTGGGATGGGATGTATCCACGTCAGACGGCGTCGACCGTCTGATCTGTCATCACTCGATTTCGAAAAGCAAGCGGTCCAACGAAGTCAACAAACAGAGGGGCAACCCTTGGATGACCAATGTGATGGCGTGGAAAATAGGAGTAACAAAAGGAGACATCGGACCGACATTCGATCAATCTTTGCACAGTTTAGAAAGTGAGACCTGGACCTTTCGGGTCCAGGAATAGAGAGGAGGAAATCATCGCCGTCTGAAGGTGGAGGTCAACACCCTCCAGGGAGCATAAGGAGACGTATAGCCTTACCTCCGAGTAAGCCAAAACGTCAACAACTTCAAACTGAGCCTATCT
Source organism: Boletus harrisonii (assembly GCA_038093235.1). NCBI lineage: Eukaryota > Fungi > Basidiomycota > Agaricomycetes > Boletales > Boletaceae > Boletus > Boletus harrisonii. Next base: position 11,987 of record JBBPRV010000196.1, read on the forward strand.
CGGACGTTGCACGGGGCTAAATGCGCAACATCCAATAGGCTCTGAGGCAGGGGGTCAGTTCTCGGGAGCAGATATTCTACAACGCCAACATAACCCCCGAGTACGGCGAAATAAACGGGCGGGTATTCGTTGGCATCGCATTGCGAGGGATCGCAACCAAGAGTAACGAGGAGTTCGATGATATCCAGTAGAATGCTGTCGTGTGTTGCACTCGCATCTGACCCCAGCCAGTCATCGAAAAGATCGTCGTCATCGTAAATCCACCCTGCCGCACTCTCCGATGGTGATGTGGGAGTATGCGGGGTGGTTGCTGGGCTATGGGGTGGCGTTCGCAGCGGCTGACGATTTTTGACGGCTATATGCAAAAGAGTACCTCCATCGGCCGCGCGAACATGCATGTTGGCCCCCTTGTCAATGAGAAGCCGGAGCATATCACAAGTGTCCTTGGAATTTGTGCGTGCGACTTCCGCACCAACGGCACAAGCCAGGATATCGGCAGGCAAGGATGGCGGGGTGGTGGTGGACAACAAATATTTGACGGTGGAGACATACCCTTTGGCCACCGCAAGGTGAAGGGATGTTTCGCCCCGGGAATTTGTAAAAAATGCGTCACAACCAGCGCCGACGAGAGTCTCCACAACCTCTGGCACGTTCCGGATTCTGTCTGGAGTGGGAAGTGACGATATAGCGACGTGCAGGAGATTGTTTCCATCCACCGTAACAACACTCGTGTTTGCCCCTTTGCTGAGGAGCGTACGGAGTATGGGAACTTGACTGGAGGATGGGAATTTCAACGCGGAGAATAAGATGTCGTTTGGGAGTGATTGATCCAATGAAAGGATATACTCCACAACTGAGACGAGTCCTTTTTCTACTGCGATGTGGAGTGCTGTTTTGCCCTGCCTGTTGCAAACAGAAGAATCACAGCCAGCGCTGACAAGGATTTTAGTCACATCCAAAGCCTTGCTCCAATAACGAGAGAGTACGGTGGCGTGCAACAAGGTGTTCCCATCGGCTGAAAGCCCACACACGTCGGCCCCTTTGCCAACCAGAGAACGGACTGTCTGAGCTCTCCAATCCGCTGGGAGTGCGCTATGCAGTATGGCAAACAGAGCATCGGGAGGAAGAGGTTTCCCAGTTGAGAGTAGATAGTCCGCGATTTCAGGAAAATTGCGATCCAGCGCGATGTGGAAAGGTGTTTTATCGTCCGCACTGCGCGCAAAGGGGTCGCAGCCAGCGACAACAAGGAGCCTGACCATATCCAATCCCTGATGTTCATCATCCAGGGATTCTCGCAGAGATGCGCCACGAAAACGGCTGGGTCGAGCCTCCATAAACGAGATTCTGTTGGTAGTGGGGAGTGACAATATAGCGACGTGCAGGAGGTTGTTTCCATCCACCGTAACACTCGTGTTTGCCTCTTTGCTGAGGAGCACATGGAGCATGCGCACTCGACTGTAGAATGGCGATTTCAACATGGATAATAAGATATCGTCTGGGAGTGATTGATCCAATGAAAGGATATATTCCACAACTGAGACGAGTCCTTTTTCTACTGCGATGCGGAGTACTGTTTTACCCTGTCTGTTGCAAACAAAGAGATTGCAGCCAGCGCCGACAAGGATTTTAGTCACGTCAAAGGCTGGGCTTTCATGAAAAGAGAGTACGGTGGCGTGCAACAGGGTGTTTCCATCGGCTGAAAGCCCACACACGTCAACCCCTTTGCGAACGAGAGAACGGATTGTCTGAGCTCTCCAATCCGCGGGGAGCGCACTATGCAGTATGGCAAACGGAGCATCGGGAGGAAGGGGTTTCCCTGTTGAGAGTAGATAGTCCACGATTCCAGGATCCAACGCGATGTGGAGAGGTGTTTTACCGTCCGCATTGCGCGAAAAAGGGTCGCAGCCAGCGACAACAAGGAGCTTGACCACATCCAATCTCTGGTGTTCATCCAGGAATGACGACACAGCGACGTGCAGGAGGTTGTTTCCATCCACCGCAACAACACTCGTGTTTGCACCTTTGCTGAGGAGCGTACGGAGTATAGGCACTTGACCGGAGGATGGCGATTTCAACACGGAGAATAAAATGTCGTCAGGGAGTAATTGATCCAATGAAAGGATATACTCCATAACAAAGATGAGTCCTCTTTCTACTGCGATGTGGAGCGCTGTTTTTCCCTGCCTGTTGCAAACAGAGTGATTGCAGCCAGCACCGACAAGGAGTTTAGTCATGTCAAAGGCCAGGCTTGCATGAAAAGAGAGTACAGTGGCGTGCAACAAGGTGTTTCCATCGGCTGAAAGCACTTGCACATCAATCCCTTTGCCAACAAGAGAATGAATCGTCTGAGCTCTCCAAGCCGCTGGGAGCGCACAATGGAGTATGGCAAACAGAATATTGGGAGGAAGGGGTTTCCTTGTTGAGAGTAGACAGTCCGCGACTTTAGGAAGCTTGCGATCCAACGCGATATGGAGAGGTGTTTTACCATCCGCACTGCGCGAAAAGGGGTCGCAGCCAGCGACAACAAGGAGCCTGACCACATCCAATCTCTGGTGTTCATCCCGGGAATTTGGTAGAAATATGTCGTGAACTTCATTGTCGGCGAGAGTCTCCACATGCGAGATTTTGTTGGTAGTGAGAAGTGACAACATAGCGACATGCAGGAGGTTGTTTCCATCCACCGTAACAACACTCGTGTTTGCCCCTTTGCTGAGGAGCGTACGGAGTATAGGCACTTGACTAGAGGATGACAATTTCAACACGGAGAATAAGATGTCGTCTGGAAGTGATTGATCCAATGAAAGGATATACTCCATAACTGAGACGAGTCCTTTTTCTACTGCGATGTGGAGTGCTGTTTTGCCCTGCCTGTTGCAAATAGAAGGATCACAGCCAGCGCTGACAAGGATTTTAGTCACATCCAAAGCCTTGCTCCAATAACGAGAGAGTACGGTGGCGTGCAACAAGGTGTTCCCATCGGCTGAAAGCCCACACACGTCGGCTCCTTTGCCAACGAGAGAACGGATTGCCCGAGCTCTCCAATCCGCTGGGAGTGCACTATGCAGTATGGCAAACAGAGCATCGGGAGGGAGGGGTTTCCCAGTTGAGAGTAGATAGTCCACGATTCCAGGAAGATTGCGATGCAACGCGATGTGGAGAAGTGTTTTACCGTCCGCATTGCGTGAAAAGGGGTCGAAACCAGCGCCAACAAGGAGTTTGACCATATCCAGTCCCTGGTGCTCATCGAGAGGTAGCACTGTGGCATACAGCAAGGTGGTGTCATCGGCTGAAAGCCCGTGCACGTCAGCCCCTCTTCCGACAAGCGAATAGATTGACAGGGTTTTCCAAGAGGTCGGGAGGCCGCTTCGCAGTACGGCAAACAAAGCATCCGGAGGTGGGTTCTCCCCAGTTGAAAGTAGATAATCGGCGAGGGAAGAATTACGATCCATCACAAGATCGAGAGGTGTCCCGCCGCTAGTGTTATGGCACTCGGTCCCTAGAGACATCATTCCCCGAGGTAACAGAGCATCTGTGTCTGCCCCTCTATTAACAAGCGCGCGGAGGGTCTCGAGTTTCCAGGTTGTTGGACATCTGCTTTCCACTACGGCTGATAGGGCATCTGATTGAGGCGTCCCTTGTGATAACAGATAATCTGCGACGGATAAACTTCCATTTTCTAACGCAAGGTGAAGAGGTGTCTTGCCGGCGGTATTGCGTGCGAAAGGCTTGCAACCAGCACCTACAAGAATCTTGACCGCCTCCAAACAATCCTCCCGAAAGAACCTTATGGCGAGGTGTAATGCGGTATCGTCAACGCCGACGCGAGCATGGCTGTTAGCTCCTGCTTCGACAATCAAGCGCAGCATCGGAATTCGCTCTGAGGACGTGATTCTTGATACGGATATGAAGTCGGGGGAGAATGGTATGCCTATTAGCAGTAGATATACCACGATAGCCTGGTAGCCCCCTAGGATGGCGAAATAAAGGGCCGTCCTCTGGGCTGAATCATGCTCAGTAGGGTTAACCCCAACTTGGACGAGTCTCCGTATGATGAAGATGATGTCAGCCTCGTACGCCAATGGAGGTCGTTGCTCGAGTATTCTGAGAGGTGAAGGCAGCTTATTCCCCGGTTCTGCTGCCCACTCCACAAATTGATCCGTCTCCAATAGCCTCCGGACCATACGAGCAGGAAACTCAAAATAACATGTAGAGAGTGCGAATAGTCGCTTGGGCACCATGCTCCCTGCAGACAAGAGCAGATCGATCACGGTGTCGTGCCGTCGCTCGACAGCGATTTCAAGTGGTAAGGCCTGACGAGATGCATTGACAATCCATCCTCTCTCGTTCACTTTCGCGCCACGCGATAGCAACATTTGAGCGTGTTGGGCCTTGCCGAAATGTGCGGCATATACCAATGGGTTCGTCTGATACTTTGGGTTGAGCACATTACGGCCACGACGGAGGAATGCAAGGAAGAGTGAAGCGGAAGAAAAGGCTATGAGAACATAGTGCATGAAATCATGCTCTCGAGTCGGCCACGGGATTGGGGGTTTATGGTAACGTGACTTCTGGCAAATCTCCTCCCATGCATCCAAATATCGTTGTATATCCAGTTGAAGAGCCATCATGTCATTTAAAACAACATGATTCGCTGAGCCGAGGTATGCAAGGTGGTTGAACCCATTGGTCAACACGTAACTGAGAAGTTCGTGAGACACGGGGGACACAGCCGGAGTGCTTTCTGAGAAATGGGACCAGTGCCCCGCAGCGTTACGAGAGCGTCCGGCAATTGTGCGCATAATGCGAGGCAGTGGAGTTTTGTCACCGGATCTGTGGACATGCTGGAGATATAGAGTAACATAGCAGATGCAGAGCCGGGCGAGGTGCTCATGGGCATCTTGGTAACCGATGTGGTATCGCGGTAACTTAATTCGAGTAAGATCTCCGGTGAGGTACTCCTACCCAACGTGTTGAGGTGCAATCGAATCGATTAAACTCTACAACTCACCTTGACACTAAAGTGGGATAAAATGAGAATATCCGTCTCTTCGTTGTATGTCACGAGACTACCGCACGCATCCAACAAAGCACCCTTGTGCATAGGACCAGTTTCAGGGTCCATGGTCCGCTTCCCAAGGTCAATTGTCAGCCCCTCAAGGATCTCGACCAGTCGAAGGGGTCGCAACGTGCCAACAAGCCATACTAACGCTCGCAGTGCGAGTTTTCCTTCGGGTAGGGTAGGGTCAATTGCGATGAGGATCCTCTGGTATGTTTCATCGAGCCCAATTGGCAAGTTCTCGAGAGCTTCTCGGACCTCTATTTTGGTTGCACATTGGTTCAGTGTGTCAAATTGACATTGGACCCATCGAAACCTCGGAAACGTTGAGCGTGAGCTTGACGAAATATAGTGACAGGACTTACATGCAGTCCGCCCTATCACACAGGATAGAACGAATCTCCATCTTAAAACCGACCTCGAGATCTCTTAGCCGTCGGCGAGAATCCAGTTCCCTCGTGACATGCAGCGCAATATCCGTCGATACTGCGCTCGTCATTTTATCCATCAAGATGGAAGGGAGACCACGTAGATCATCTTTGATGACCTGGAGTGGTCGGCTAGTTATGAAGAGTCGCATACCGCCTTCAACCAAGGTAAGGAGGCCATCAAGCAGGTTTTCGATATCCTTGCACTCATCCAGAGCGTCCACTACGACCAGCGGGTGATAGTTGAAATACTTCGCTGTCTGGGAGACAAAGGTAGTGAGGTGTTTGACGTTCTCGAGGATGGGCATGTCACCATCCATATCTCTGACTAAGTCATCTAACAATTCTCCATGGCCGATGTTCTCGTTATTAATGTGATGGAGCAACTGAGAGAGGATTGAGCGCATCACTTCGGCGGTACTCGTGGAACGATCGTTTCGAAAATCACAGTAGAAGAATGCCAGTGCTTCTCCACTCCGTAGCTTATTTTTGAGTGAATTGACCACGAACGACCTGCAGTAAGAGTGAGTACTGACGTGTGATATGAGTTGCGAACGCACGCCAACACGGTCTTCCCAGAACCGGCTGGGACCAGGTGATATCAGTCACGAACATTTGCCAAGAATTGAATGTCGCACGTTTCCCTTGCAACCACAAGGATGAGTTGTCGCATTTTCTCCACAACTCATATTCGGGTGTGGAATCCAACCATGTACAGGTGTCAGGTTGTCGCAACGAAAAAGTCTCTTCTTGTTTGGCGGCACAGCTCAATCCATCGAGCCACCGCAAAATATCGCCTAGCCTCCTTGCTAGAAATGCAACTCAGTTCCCTATTCATGCACTGTCGTTGCTATATACGTACAGTTGTCCATTTGCATTCTCTGTTCTTCTACAACAGCCGGTCGCTTCGCTGTGCTGAATGATGAAATTGGCGACACCTCGAAAGTCAAACACGGCAACCACGACGCAGTGACGCTTACTTGATGTTTAGTTCAGGTGCTAGTTCGGAAGCTGGCCCGTCCTGCGCAGGAGCAGGAAGCGCTCTCGGCTGCTGTTGAGACTCCTCGCAGTTCCTGAGAAGTGACATCATGCAGGAGTCAATCCAAGTTCTCGGAGACTCACCAGACATCTGTCGTCAACAAGAAATGGAAGTAATTTCTTCGTGAATCAAAGAACTTGACAGCCGCATCAATCTTGTCTTCTGGGGGTGAGGGGTATAGCATGTTTGTTACAAAGATAAAGATTGTGTTCATGCAAGTATCGTTCTGGAGCATTCTCGTCATCTGATTCAACGTGTCCAGACATTTGGGTAACTCGTGAGTTGAAAACCAATCTTGCAGCCGATCATCAAGTGGAGGGCCATTTGGGAGAGAAGACTTGCTGAGAACACCCAGTATGCCTCCGGCGGCAACAGAAATCCGCTGCATCTCCTTCTCTAGCCGAAAGTGACAGGATTGGACATTCCTGAGCCCTCTGTGACTGGCGTACTCGGTCGCGGCGCTAATGACGCGCTGGGATGCGGATTCGATTTCGAGGACAATCCTTTTTGCCAATTCCATAGAACCACAATGTTGAGTCGAACAAAGGGTAATGGCGTTCCGGTGGAGATGGCGGTAGGTATCAACGGATGCCAACCGCAAATTGCTCCCACAGCCACGGTGGCACAATTGCGCCACGGTCGTCCAGAAACACGTGCGTTTTCGAGTCGAGTTTTCACAGAGTTCGACGCAGGTTGGGGGGTTTGGTCCGCGTAGACAAGGAATTTATTGGAGCAACAGCAACGTCACCTGGAGCCGGAGCTACATACAGAAGAGGGTCGATGTTGTAGTGAAGATGTGGTGGCTACTACTTACACGCGCGGGTCTGGTATCGTGCTTTGCCATTGGGTTTCATCTGGTTTGTACGTTACAATGTTACAGAGAGGGTATATGAACGATATGCACTGTCTAGTATTTCAAGACGAAACGAATTACTGTTACTCGGCAACGTTTGCTGGCTATGACGAGTCGGCCCGATAAATTATCATGGGCCGATCTCATAAGCCACACCGAACGCCGGCAAAGGCAGACCTGACGGAGGACGTAGACAGATGGGAATGCAGAACTGATTATTGTGACGGACACTGACCTACTTTGTATTCGATTAGCCCAATACCCTAATTTAAATACGACATACCCCTGATTATGAACTAGTTGAATAGTGGGAGACGGTGTACCTATCCCCAGTCAAATCAAGACTAAGGATTTTACTTCGTCCGTTAATTCTTCTCTCGTGTGACTTCTCGCTGGCCACAGTCGGCAGGGGTCACACTGACAAGCCTGGTCACGGTGGATGCTTGAGCGTAGTATGATGTGGCAGGTGCTGCTGAGAGTCTCCAGGGATCTCCACTCGGAAAGTCATTTCATCTTGTTCTGTAATTATCGTTCTCGAAGAATCACCCGGAAAGCGATGTTGACCAGTTATTCCAACTTGCACAACGATCAAGAGCGGCGTCAATGTCTGCCAAAACGAAACAGCTCAGTGCCAGTGCACAAAGGCAAAGGAAGAACGGTGAGCACATACAGCCAGTTGAGCAGCGACGTCGATTCCGGTTGCCGTGAGGGGGCTATTCAACGCGTAGAGTATAAGTGCAATGATATTGACACCTGCAAAGATGGCGCCAGATTCGATAACAACATATATTGCGAGTCCATAATGATTGGTCTGTGTGGACATCAAAGAAGCCGTTTTCCGACTCATCCACCAGAGACGCCCCGCAATCGCCATCGTGACGGACACATTGAAGGTGATATTGATCACCCATGCTGATATAGCGAGGTTCGGCACTATTGAACCAAACGGGCCGACGTTCTGGCGTACGGATATGGCCGTGGCTGCAAAAGCGAGAGCTAAGGGGATGTTGGTGACCTGTCAAGCACAACGGGGAGATCATGTACCGACGGAAGCGGCGTCTAATATTATCTGCGTGACAGTCTCGGTAAAGAGTTTCAACGCAGATGATCAATTACCTACCGGAAATACAATAACTCTCCAGTCGCACATGAAAACCACATAAAGTCGCCAAATCTATAACAAGTGAGCGTTTCAGCACCCATATTATCACATTATGGTGGCTACATTGAACTTACTATAGTAATGTCCTGGGCTGTCACCTTCATTATTTCCTTCAGCATAACTTTGGTATACCAGCATACAGTACGTACCAGAGCGTCATAGAGATTGCTCTTGAGCGACCTCAGTGTAGTGTCATTAAAGTCGAACCAATATGTCGTGGAGTAGTCAGGTTCACCCGAGTCAACCGGCCCATAGACATACGCGTCGAGCAATTGTTGTAGAGATGCCCCGACATGAGCGGTGGCGAGAAGAAAGAGTATCGTGGACATCACGACGAGCACCCTATCAATCGCATAGGATCAGTGATGTGCTTCTGCTTATGTGGGATGACCTTAAATCTACCATCGCTGAGTGGGAACCTTGCTTCTGCGTAGGAGAACGATCATACACAGTGCATACATGATGCAGCTACAAGTTTATTATTTAAATATCATTCAATCGAAGCGTTGCAGCCACCGGACTTACTTGACACCTGTCAATTTGCGTGCCTCATCAGATAAAAAACAATGATAAGAAGAACTCCAGACATACCGTACAACAGAGTTTCAATCCATACCCCGATCAAGTGAATTTTTCCCATGGGAGGAGTGTTCGCAGTCGCCATCTTGTCCCAACCAATGGCTAGGCTGCGAGCGGAAACACTGCCAGCAGCAGTAGAGCGCGAAAGCGCCGCACCTGTATAATACCCTAAATAGAAGGTGAAGCTCTGCTAGATGAGATTGTAACTCAAGCAAGGCGTGAGAGATGATCGATGATGGATTGGTGAAATGCGCTATATTATTAGATCTCCGATATTTATTTATATGCTCGTCGTACATATTTGATATGATGAGTAAGCATTCTTTACGCGCCTGTTGGCTTGGTGTCACGTGCACAAGCGCAACTCCGACCTCATCTGCACTTGGGAGTGCCGCCTGCGTCGGCAGCAACCTTGCTTGGCGACGGTGAAGGACGTGTACGAATCTGAACTGATTGTGATTTGAAAGATACAGTTGCTTTGCATAACAAGAACCAAAGATCACATCCGTAGCAAAATTCGCGAAGGAGTGAGCGTAAACTCCCGGATTACGTACACGCGTAGCGCTTGTCAGTGATCTGTCGTAGGGGGAAGCTTGTCGTCTCACTGATGTCGTTTTCTACGTTTTTCTTGTTTATACGACATTCGGATGGTGTTTTCTATGCCATCACCTTGCAGTTGCATACATCTTTTTTTTTTTTTTTCCTAGTTAGGAGAATAAACTTTGATTTTATATTTTATTTGTTGATCACGTGAACGACGAGAATCCTCCCGCCAGGGTACCGTTATGGGGCATCGTGTCTATCTGCCGCAACGCATCCACACTTGGTCGGTTGAGAATTATTCCTAAAGTCAATCATCGAGTGGAGGGCCATTCGAGGGGAAGAGTGACTTGCTGAGAACACCCAGGATACCTCCAGCCACGGCAGAAATCCTCCACATCTCCTCTAGCCGAAAGTGACAGTACTGGACACTCGTCACACTCCTGAACTCCCTGCGCTCGGTATACTCAGGAACAACGCGCTGGGACACGGCTGCGATCTCGAGGGCGATTATCCTAGCCAACTCCATAGAACGAACGTTGGGCAATTGAGTAGAGTTGCTGTGGACTCGGACCTCTAAGTTTGTTACGACAGAGCTTGTCCTTGATATTCCTGGCATCAAAACTACGCTACACAAAATCAGCAATAATCAATAGTTTTCTGACAAAAATAATGCATGAGTTCATACAGGCGTACCACCCAGCTGAGAGAAGAGTACAATACGCCACTAATAGAGCACGGGTAAAAAGGCAAGAAAAGGAAATCAAGTAGGGTGCCAACGATCCGATCCTTGTCTGGCCCATTTACAGTACCAACATCAAGTTAACCTAACACAAGCAGCAAAGAAGAAAAAGAAAGAAAAGTATAACAATCAAGTCAGTGGTACTTAAGTACCCGCGACACAGCTTTAGGGCACATGGTCCAGCGGGGAATACGAGAAATAGCCGTCCATCCAAAGATAGAGTCGTGCATCGTTCAAGTAGCAATGGGCTCAGCCCCAAGCCCGCGTTCGACATCTCTCGGAAGGGTATCGCTCTCCGAGCGGGTCGCACTGGTGAGCGTAAGGTTGCGGAATCCAGAACGCAGGCTGTTCATCACGCCACCTGGCGCCGCGGAGAGGGCGTCATTGTTCCCCTCCACACCCTCCTGCTCGTTCTCGGGCTCATCGATGGAGGTAGACCCACGGTTCTCGTCATCAGAAATGTCCTTTGTCGGTGGCGTCGTGGAGATGCGCAATAGAGACGTGTAAGCTGCGAACAATTAAATTAAACATGTTGGGTTCGACCTTCTTAAAAAAACACTGACGTTGTCGGCAAACGGGGCAGAACCACCCCTTAGCCTTGCGCTTTCTACGCGGGTTCGGAGGGGTGACAGTCGGGGGATTAGTCCCCTCGGTCGCACCGTTCGTGTTCGCTGCGCCGCCTCCCTCTCCGGCGGGAGCTTCCGCACCAGCGGTTGCGGTTCCATTGGCAGTTTCGTTGTGTACAATGTTGCCTCCCGCACCAAATTCAACCATGTTGATTGCACATTCTTTGCAAGCAACGAGATGACGGCACGGAAGGAGGATAACCTCACGAGGCGAAGAGAGACAGACAAGACACTCTGAAGAAGGTTCGTCCTCATGAGAAGTGGCAGGTGCAACGGGAGGCGGGTATGTATGAGCGTCTGTGCTTGTGGGAGAAGAGGTGTGAGGGTGAGCAGGAGGAGATGACTGGGTGGTAAGGCCATAGATCTCGTGGAGATGGAATGTATGCGGGCCAATCTGCAAGACTGAGTAAGATGGCCCACAACAATGGATAACAAACACTAACCATTGCTTCGCGTTTGATGACTTTGACAACCCACGGTCTGACGTCTTCTTCGTCAGCGGCGGGAGGTGTACCGACGCGGACGATGTGAAGATAGGTGGTCTGCTCATTGATGGTAGGCACATCCATACCGTCCTCGTCCAAGGCGGAGAGGCGAATAGTGACCCTGACGCCTTCCCGCGTGTCATCCTTGGGCCCCTTATCGCTTTCGGATTCCGGGGAAGTGTTGGTAGCGTCAGCATCAACAACGGCTAAGGCAGGACCAGATGCAGCACGGTCACCGGAGCGCCTGTGGAAGCGGAAGGCCGAGAAGCGCTTTCTCGAACGACCGTTTCGAGGAGATGCTGTGGTGGGACCTGTGGCTTGCGGATCGGCAGGGGATTTCTCTGACGGAACATCCTCTGGGCGGATGGATTGTTCGAATCTGCCCAGTTCCAAAGTAGCGTCCTGCTCTAACTTAAGGGATTTACCGAAGCCACCGCCAACGACGGACTGGAAGACGAGGATGCGGGAAAAGCCCCGAGAGTCGACGTTTTCGGCAAGAGGGTGATCGGTGGGGAGGATGACGTTTACATCGATTTTGCACTTTGGTGCATCACAATCGTACTCGAATTCCAAACCATGGTGGTGGTGAGAGTCTGCGTGGTCAGGGTCATCGTCGGGTGCGACAGTGAGTGGTACTAGGCGGAGGGTAGGTCGCTTGAGATTGACGAGTGCCTGTAGGGTGGTCGTGGGCTGAGAGGGCTAAAACGGGGTCAGATAGGAAGAATGGACGAGTCTAGGATGTGACCTCTTTGCTCTTCGTTATCCAGCTCTTGATGATATCTGCAGAGAGGTCCGCAGCAGCATTCTTTCCCACGTTGTGCGCCCAGGCTGGAGTGTTGTTGACGACACCGATATCGGGGCCAAAGAGCTGTTTGGTCTCTTTCTTGCTGATATTGTCGTCGGGAGGCATGTTGACGAGGACGGCGCCGTTCTGTGCCATTGCGGTTGCTGTGCGGGACGTTCTGGTGTCTGTGCGAGCCAGGTAAGGGGATGCTTGTATTCGGCGAGTGCGATTCCAGGTGGAATACTGGTTATGATCTAGAAAAGACATAAATCAAAGGAGGAAGGGGGGGAAGAGAAGACGCACACCAGACTGAGATGGATGGCATGGCGAGTCGTCGACGTCAGTTGCTGGGTGGACATTCCCACACCAGCCAATCAATCACACGGCTCGCATCAGATGCACATGGCTCATCACACGGCAATGGGCATGCAGGTAGTAGTAGCAAAGGTAATGAAACAAATCAATTCCGACCAGCAACGACCTATGCAACGAGTGATACAACTCCACCAGCCTCCTTGATTTTGGCCCTGCAACACTGTCAGCACAGCCACAAGAACGACAAACTTGACACGCACTCCGCTTTTCGGGAGACAAAGCGTGCCTTCACAATGAACGGCAGTTTTGGTAGTCTGCATGAACCGTCGGACAAGACTCAAGCTGGCCGACTTGCAATCAACTCACTGTCCGTTGCCCAACACCTTTCCGTATCCATGTTGGAGAATGTCGATAACAGGGACAACCTCAGAATCTTCTGTCAATCCCTCCTTTTCCTCTTCAGGAACAAGCGTCCATAGCTTGTCGACGTTGATGATGGGCCGCCATTGTGCGTTACGAGTCAAGTGGAATCGGCGCATACCCACTTTACCAAAGTAACCAGGATGGTACTTGTCAAAGTTGATACTACACGCCAAGTTGGCCCATTATCCCACAAGGTCAAAGCGGAGAGACATACCGGTGGTGGTGCATACCACCAGCGAGACCGCGACCTCCAGGGTGTTTACGGTGCTTCCCAACACGTCCGTGGCCGGCAGAGACATGACCACGGTGCTTGCGAGTCTTCGAGAGGCGGGTCGGCATTTTCTGTACAAGACCAAAGAAATCTCAGTTAGCCTGCGTTGACCAGAGTCCATCTGAGCAGCGTTCGATCCATCCAGCTATCCATCACAACCGATCACACGCATATATGCATTCAATCGGCTTCCAGGCTCGTGTGGGTGGTATGCTGGATGAAAAGGACGTCGAACGGGTGTGAACTGACCTTGAGGAGTGGTTGTCGATGTCGGAGGCCTTGCCGTGGATGAGACTGATTGCCAAGCTTTATCGGAGTTTGGATTCACGGCTTCGCGCCACACCCCCAGTGTACTGACAACAAGGTATGGATGTCCGTTTAATGGAAACGAACAAGATGCGGCCTGCGAGCCCGTATTTATGACGCACGCTATGAATCCTATCGTGATAAATCTATCTTCTTTCTGAGCTCATTCCGTCGTTCCCTCTTCGGATTACGCTAACCGCTCTCACCATCAGTGCTCTCCTTGGCACCCTGGATACCACGTAGTGTATCCAGAGCGCAACTCGTAGTGAATTCATCATGAATGCACCAAATCGTTTCGAGTTATACATTCTCGAAGATGGCGAGAAACCGTGCGTGCTCCGTGTAACGATCACGGCTCCATTCTCAACCAGTGATGCTTCCCCAGAGTCGAGGTAACAGAAGACACCAAAATCCCAAACGCAGCCACGTTCAAAGTCGTCAAGCAAGATCATACGTTGGGCAACATGCTCCGAGCGTACGTACCACTCTTCTTTGCCCTCCTTACCAGTCCTCTCCGTTGGCATCTTAATCCCTGTTCGGTCAACCTACGTATTTACAGCCAAGTCCTCTCGATGCCCCAAGTCCTCTTTGCAGGCTACAAAGTTCCACACCCGCTTCACCCCCATTTCCTTCTCAAAATTCAGACGGATGGCACCATCACTCCTCAAGCGGTGCTCGAACAGGCATGCACGAAGCTCATCGCTACGCTCTCTTCTCTCGAAGCAAAGTTCAAGCGCGAGTTCTCGTTCAAAGATGTCGAAGGCGCAGTACCAGAGGACCCATATGGAACGGCAGGCACTGGTGCACAGACATGGGGTACGGGCAAGGACTATCTGGACTTTTAGAGGTGGTATTTGTTTAGTATGTCTGTTATTTGCTTTTGAGTCGATCCCTCGCCCATCATTTACGATATCTTGCCTGTGTAGGTCTGTTATTATAATATCATAGGTTTCATCCGAGAGTAAATGTGTGCCCACAATAATCATGTGGTAGTACGGGATGCGTGGTTTCTCACCCATCTATTGAGGTTCTCACTGTGGAGATCACTTCCTCATAGCCCTGAATTCACGTCCACAGAAGACATACAGGGTATACAGTACAGCATCTCGTAATGCGTAGCGTTGGAAGGCAACGGACGCAACGCATTATGAGGTGGTGTATTTCAGTTGCAAGCACAATGACCGATTTCAAGATGGTTGGGAACGCATGGAAGTGCCAAAGGAATATCCGACAGTCGTTCGAATCTTGAGATTGGGTCATCCCCACTTCGCCCGTCACCCTCCTCCCAGAGGCTCATTGACCCGCTTCCCTGGGTCCAAAGCCTTGTGAGTCCTGGGGATCTCTACTGTGCCTACCCTTTTGAGACTCATCGTTCCGCTTCTGTGCGTCCTGATCTCGAGACTTGGGCGCCTTGTCTGACTTTTGGAAAGTCGGCCTCTTCCTTCGAGTCTCGGTGTTGTATCCTCGCCAATGGCACACCTTGACGCCTACCCTCGTCATCTCTGCTGGTCGGCTGTGCATCTCCTCGCTCTATCATATCTAGGAACCCCTTTACCATATTTTGGTCCAGCTTGAGATGCATGGACAACCTATTCATCATGTCCCCTCGCGTTGGTTTCCGATAGTTCTCTACAAACGCCTGCATCCCGTTCCCAAGGCGAAGGAACCCATCGTGCGGCCTAGGTAGAAACGCGGACGTTTGGAAGCAACAACTTTTCAGAAGCTCGCGAGTCCTTTTTTACGACTCCGCCTAACGATAATCTTGGCGAGGGGGTACGATCTGTGACTGCGGCAATGCATGCATGTCCGTCGCTCTTGAGGCCGCAGCGTTCTACGACTGTCTTGTTCTCCGTCCACCAAACTTCCGTCTTTACCTTCCACCTAGGCCAGTGAAGACGAGGCTATGGCGTTTATCGGCAGAACAACATCAGAGAACAACCAATGGTTACTCTCCATAGTGGCCGTCAATCGAATTGCGCGTATGTAGAATAACAAAAGATGGATGCCACCCTGGGCCGCAGCGCCTAACTTGTCGAGTACAACT
>JBBPRV010000197.1:0-27609 GCA_038093235.1 Boletus harrisonii
CGTTACAAGTCGGCAGAGCAGACGCTTCTGGGCGGACCCTGTCGTAAGGCTATTATCTCCATGACGCAAGAATCCTGCTCAAGGATCTGATGGTGCGACGAGAAAAGCCTTCAGCGGACGAACACGCGGGGAGTAGTGCAGCGCAGAGAACAAGGAGGACCGAGTCGTTGCAAGTCGGCAGGGCAGACGCTTCTGGGCGGACCTTGTCGTAAGGCTATTATCTCCATGGTCTCTCATCCTGGCTCGGGCTCTTTCGACCGAGCCCACGAAGCAATCGCTTGAGTCGGATCACCTCATGACGTCCTGGTTTCACCATCCATCCGACCCTCGGGCTGTCATAGCCTCAATGTTGGCCCACTCACGCCGCGACGGGCTTCCTGATGATCACGGTTCAGATTACGGCTGACAGAAGCAACGGTGGTTCTCAGCATCTCCTTCGCAGCTCCTTTTCCAAAATCAGGTGGCTCTGGATAAGGGTGAGTTCCATCTCGTTGGCTAGGAGGCAATGCTGATGATTTCTGCCATCCAACAAAAAAAAATCCAACCATGTTCATAAGATTACGGCTAGGTTCAAGATGTGCTTTACTCGAGGGTATCGCCCCGTTGGCAAATAATCTTCGGGTTAACATCAGCATAAATGATTGGATAGATATCGATAGGCAGAAAACACTGTGATCCCACCCGTAAGTACCTGAGGTTGAGTGCGGCCAGGGATGTAACGCTAATCATGGTCGACGCTCAAGTGGACGACAACGTTTCATGCGTAGGAGCGCCGTAAACATGACGAACGAATGGTAGAAATATCGCGCGATGGAATTCCTTGGCTTCTTGCCGCGCTTCGGACAGGAAGGTGATGCGATCGTGATCTGGCATAAAAGCCGTCTTTTGGCCGCAAAGCTTCGTCCCGTCACAGTGTCGTGTACGCAACGACTTTGTTCTCTATGCACCGCCGAGGGTGTTTTTGCATTGCCTTCTGCCACGCTACGCCTCCATGCCGTGTCGCAACAACTGTCGAATATTGGAAGACCGTACATCATTCACCCTTCCAAGAAGCGGGTCGTTAATTTGCCGGGTTGAGTATATAATCCCAGGGGAGCCCAAACATGACCTGTACCACTTCTTACCTTGCTTGCCTTGACCCTCGATCTTTGACCATCGAACAGTCAAACATCGCCGTTTATCTCTTCCGGTGTACCCAGCATGTCTTCCGACTTGCAGTCTGCTTTGGAGCTTCAACAGATGTATAACTATGTATCCCGTATGGTCATTTATGCCTTCGGTACGATCAATCTTATAAATCAGCTCAAAAATAGTTGCTATTGTCACTGCTCTCCTGTATGATTATGGTGAGTGATGCTTTCTGCACAGCCATCTCAAAATCCACTAACCATTGCAACTACTAACTACCAGTCCTCACCTTTTCAAGTGAGGTATGGTATTTTTCTCTCCACATCTTACACTATTTGTTGACTGACAACATTTCAAGGTACACTATGTTTGGGTAAGGAAACAACCATTGTCAAGCAAGGATGAAGTTGCTTACAGTGCCACAGCAGAGAGGCTGGACCTGGGTCTCCACATTGTTTGTCCTGGTATGTACACAGGCTCACATTGCATGTGTTCTGAATTGACACTTGTGTAGGTCCGCTATTTTGGACTTTTGAGTATGATGTAGGTCTGTCATTGCTGTAATGCACACACTATGGCTAACAATGATTCAATGAATTTGTGCTCTAGCATCTGGGGCCTCTGTGTGTTCCGAGTTAAATGTGGAGGATAATCAAGCTAATCAGATTCATTTGCAGGGGGTAGTGTTTTTGAATCTGGTTCTTTAAGAGTGGGTTTTCATACTATGTCTTTTGTGTTAATAATGATTGACCATTGGTAGATGTATGTATCTAAATTCTGGTTGTCAGCTGTATTGATAACAATTCTATAGGTGTAAGCACACTGATTTCCCTCCCTTTATAATATCTGTATAATGCATGGATATCCTGAAGGTACTGCAATTTATCTGATATCTGTCTGGGCATTTTTAATATTCATTTCTGCTGCTGATTGTGAGTTACCTTAGTCCCTAATTCCATGTTCCTTAATCATGCTTGCAAATTGTAGTGGTCATGATCCTGCGGGTATATGCCATGTGGAATCAATCCAAATGGATTCTTTGGACTCTTCTATTCATTTATGCATCATGGGTCATTCTTTCCCTGGTTGTTCTAGGGATTTACTACAATCCCAATACCTACCTCTCAGGTGTGTCTCATGGTAAACTGCAAGCTTCATTGGAATCTCACATAGATCACCCTTCATCTCTTGCCACCCCTTTCTCCAGTCACAGTTGTCCAAGTTCTTGATTTCTCTGTTTGCAGTTCTTCATTAATTGATGTCCCATCCCTATTTGGCTTTTATGTTCTCATCCCACATGTGACTCTTGTTGTTGCACTCTTCATTCTTGCTCTCATCCCAACCTTGAGGCAGTCAATTGAGATGTACAGAGCAACCAAGAAGTGGCAGCCTAACAAGTACATGCAACTTCTGATGAGGCAAGGAATTACTTATTTCCTTGTGTATGTCTCCCTCTTTCCTGCACTTTCAATTGCCCCCATTGCCATAAATTCTTCTGCCTATCTTATTCCTTGAGTACCTGCACAATAACTAACCATCTGATTGTTTTTCCCCTGTACTTCCAGGTACATGCTTACAGATCTCATTTCGTCTCTCTCTCAAAACAGCATCACAATAAGCAATACTTCGCGGCTCTTCCTGACTTTGACTTGCTATACAACTATATGCCCCATGATGCCTCGGTTCATCATCAGCGTGCGAGAGCTGTATGACCGCGACCTCCGTGCTCGCTGGCAGGGGATTGACTCCGGATTCGGCGTGTTGTCACAACCCGTTACGAGTAAGAACGTAGCGGTATCTGCCATTTTATTTGTGGAGGTCGCGACGGGGCAGGGCCAGGGTCAGGAGAGAGACGCGGAGGCGATTCGATTGGAGGAGTTGGAACATAGTACACATCGGGTCGTGGAGGGTGGTGATGCGGACAACTTGGGGGCGATTCGACTCGAGGTGTTGGGAGATGGTACGCATCAGGTTTGAGCTGAGTGTTTGTGTAGAAACTGGAGAAAGGTGGTGGTACTTTGAACAGCGACTCGGATATTTATTTCACTCATGCATATGCCTCGTCTTCCCGAGTTTTGTGTACAATTGTCAACGAACTTCTTGGCAGCCCGTGCGATATGGTTTCATCTTGCGACAATTTCCACGAGCGACGTGACAAGGCTGTCGTGGAAATCAGCGCAATGCCCACATCCCCCGAGGGCCGCCGCTACAGTGTATGTATATTATACAACCAGAGTCTGTACACACCAAGCAAATGAGTGAGCGTCACGGAAGTATAACATTGATCGTCTTCGCGTCCGAGCCGCACATGTCTTGCCTGCATTGCAAAGCCAAAGCGCGCATGCTCTGGTCCGTTCATATCACATCCACATCCAGACCGAACCATGCACAAGCCCTCGAACGACCTCCCTTTCTCCAGCCAAAACCCAAATTGTTTCTGCCCTGAGCACCGTTGACGCCGAACCCCACCCCGTTACCTTTCTCCATGTGATCCAAACGAGGTTGTTGGCGTATTATATGCAACTGATCGGCCAGGTGATCGGGGGGAGTTATTATGCGACTGGGACGTGGGGGTTGGCGGTGACGTTGAAGTTGCATCAGAGTCCCCATCCGTCGGTGGGCACTGCAGAAGGGGAGGGCCATTCTTTGCGGGGATGCGGGGTGCGGGAGGAATCCACGCATGGTAACACGGAATTGTGCGCGTTTGCGTAGTGCACGAGGTTGGTACCGGCGTTGAATGGGATCGAGGCGAAGGAGAGGGTACGTGCGTTCTGGGCGGTGTATGCGCTCGGTCAGTAGTTCAGTGCGATGGGTCAAGGACCTTGTCAGCTGCTCGCGATGGACGGTGCCATGGACTGACGGTGGGCGCATGGTCGAGGTCAGTCGGTTACGGCCGCTTTTCTTCCTTTTGCGCCTTGCATTCTGACACACACAGTTTGATCTCATATGCGAGGAACACGACCCAGCATGTTCTCAACGATCCTAACGACGACTTCGCGAAAGATGTATGCCAAGGCATCAGCGTTACTTGGCAAGGCAATGGCAGTCGCTGCGTCGTATGTGGCTGGTACCTCCGTCTCCGTGCAAGACCTGACGCAGATGCGTCGTGTCGCCGCGAGCAAGGTGATATAGATGCTGCGATCCGGACGTTGGTGTATGGGTGTCAGAGTGCACTTTTAAGGCGCGCGCATTTGAGAAACAACGCGCACATTTGGGACAAGACAGCGCGCACATTTGGGACAGACAGCGCGCACGTTCAATGGACTACAACATAGTAAAATGGATTGTTACATAGGTAGTACTAGTCGTCATTCATCTGGGCATCCATGACCATTACAGCCGCAATATCCTCCAGCTCCTCCTTGTACAAAAGTGCGGAGGAGTCCATCAGCTTCAGCATGATGCCGGCTTTGCACCTGACACAGATGCTGCCATCAAAGTCAGTCTCTTGCAAGAGGGAAATAATGCCACTCTGGCTTCGGCAAGGGGATTCAGGGTGGAGGAGGTGACGAGCAATGCTGTTCCACCACTCATCCTTCCACACCGCTGCGCAGGCCTGCGGAGTTTCACAAAGGTCATCCAATTGATCTAATGGTGGTTCAGTGTAAGCGAGTGTGCAATAGTGATCATCAATTTTTGCCTTTGTTGTTGTGAGGATCCAAAAGTATTCCATACCCATCCGGTGGGCCTCCAGACAGCTGATGGACGACACCGGTCGTTCCAACATTGCACAAAAAGAGGGTTCAACCCACTCATGGATCTAGAACTGGCGCCCGAGTTGCAGCTTCAGTGAGGGCTCAAATGTTGCTGATGGGAGACGCTTGAGCTCTGCAACAGCATACTGAAAGCCTAAGTCGATTTGGTAGAAGTCTGAAAGTTTGAGAACCGAAATCAGAAACTCTTGGTGTTGCAGCTCTGAGTTGCTACCGCCATAACTATGGTGTATGGTATCATCACGTCAAGTGCTGTTCTCACAATTCCATAGTAGTATGACTTACCGGCTGAAGAGATAGCATAGTAAATGGTCGAAGTCCTTCTGAACAACCCCATGTAAAACAATGGGATTGTTGTTGGATCGCCCTTCTGCAGCCTGCTCATTTTCACCCTGAGGTAGCAACAGCATTGCCCCGAATACTGGTGACTGTCTTGCAAGGTGACCGGGGTATAGCTTGTACAGTGTTTCGCACATTGACTCGGGAACCTTCAAGTAGTGATTTTCGGTTAGCAATGAGCATACCACCATGATTCAAAAAGTGAAAGTGAAAGCCTACAAGAAATATGACCGTCCTGTCTGCATAGTAGAATGTGGAATGTCGTATCGGGATAACCTGATTACACAGGGGCAAGAAGGGTAATGATATCAGTGGGAAATGCTCACTGATAGGTTCTAGGTTAGTAACAAAGATATGTCTCTTGTGTAGAACACAGATAGAGACGTCTCAGAGAATGAGGGTAGTGGATGGCTAGCCTCAGAGGTACTGAGTGAGAGGAGGGAGCGAAGGACGAAAGTAATTGTTATCGTTATTGAGACAGGCATAAGGCCATGTCTTTTATAGTGTTCAGTGATGAAACACTGAAGTACATGAGACATGTTTCAGGTATGAAATGTGTAAGAGATAAAGGGATAAAACACGTATCAGGGATGAAACATGTAACAGAATGTGAAACGTATAGTAAAACGTGTATCACATCTCATGACACAATGATGTCATGGTCTAGACCAAAGATAAGAGAAACTTATCTAATAATGGTGAGTAATATGGATAGCGTAAAGATGAGGTCATAGACCGTTCTAGAATCTGGTATCAGGAATTGAATATCTGAATATGAAATACCAGAATTCTCAACAAGTGCATCTTCAGAAATCATCATCACCAACATCCATGGCATCCTCAGTATGGACAGCAGTCTTTTTGGTGGGAGATTCACCAGCTGGACTCACCACTGCCTTTCTCTTTCCTTTTCCAGCACATGATCCAGATGTTGAGAATTCTGGTATTTCATATTTTAATATTCATTCCTGATACCAGATTCTAGAATGGTCTATGACCTTATCTTTTATGCTATCGATATTACTCACCATTATTAGATAAGCTATCCTTATCTTCAGTCTAGACTATGACATCACTATGTTATACATAAGATGTGATACACGTTTTACTATATGTTTCACATTCTTTTACATGTTTCATCTCTGACACGTGTTTTATCCCTTATATCTCTTACATGTTTCATATCTGAAACATGTATTATGTACATCAGTGTTTCATCACTGAACGTATATAAGACATGGCCTTAAGCCTGTCTCAGTAATGAAAACTATTCTTTCTATTGTCCTTCACTCTCTCCCCTCACTTAGATCCTCTGAGGATATTGTCTGTTCCATCCACTATTCTCATTCTCTGAAGACTATCTCTTTTGTGTTTCACACTACAGAGACTATTCTTTGTTACCAACCATAAACCTATCAGTGCATATCTCCCACTGATTCATTACCCTTCTTGCCCCTGCATAATCAGGTTATCCCGATAGGTTATGAGCCCTGCTTAAAAAGCAGTACATCATATTGCTAGCATGATGCCTGCTATTTTTTTGCATTATGGTTCATGGTTGGTTGAAGGATTCGTGATGACCTTATCTATGGTTGCTGCTGCATTTAATTATGCACTTACTACTCCTATCGTTGAGGAGGATGGACTCATTGAGTTTGCTGCATACTCTGGGAGATTGATTGTCAATCACTTATGCGATGGCTTTCGATTTGATCTTACTACTCAGATTCTAGAAGCTTATATGACCCTTGGGGTTGTCCTTCATTTAGGACCACATGAGTCTTCATCTGAGCCTGCCCCAGAATCACAAGATCCACCTTCATATCCTGCTGCTGATCCTAATCAGCTTGTTCCACCTGGTATTCTGTTCAATTTGCCCTGTCCTCTCTGTTCTTGTCCTTTAGAATGAGCACAAATTTGTAATCACAATGACTGAGGAGCTGTGGTCCCTTGATGTTACAGTCCAGATCTAACTCAATCTGAATTGTTATCTAATCCCTTTGTCATGCATAGGATCATTCAATCAGGAGCTCCTACTGCTTTTAAACAAGCTCCTCCTACTGCACTTTCAACTTCACCCCCATCCTTATGTTGATCACCATCTACACTACCTTCCACACCTCCTAATTCACCATCACCTTTATTGTCAATTCAAGATGCCTATATTGATGCTATCGATTCCCCTGAACCCACTTCTGTATCAACAAGACAACTTTGTGAGCAATATCTTGATGGACTTGCTCAGTATGAACTTGGTACAGTTTCTGGCCAATCTCATGGTTGAGGCCAGTCTACCTCCTTCACAAGTCATGGAACTCCGCTTCACGAGGTTTTAGGATTGTCAGAGATTAGGTCCAGGAGATTGGAGAACTTGGTGGACATGACATTCCATCGAGGATCCATGGAAGAATTACTGTGGAGACAATGAAGAAGAGGAAATGTGAGACATCCACCTGGAACCAGTATTCCAGAGTTGGAAGCACTGCACTCTGATTAA
Organism: Boletus harrisonii; assembly: GCA_038093235.1. Lineage (NCBI taxonomy): Eukaryota > Fungi > Basidiomycota > Agaricomycetes > Boletales > Boletaceae > Boletus > Boletus harrisonii. The sequence goes on from JBBPRV010000197.1 coordinate 7,678, forward strand.
AGTGCAGGTGAAGCAAGCTGACTGCTTGGTCTATCCTTTTTCAGATAAGACCTTGTAAGACCCGGATCAGGTCTGTGACCTTGATCAATAGTTTCATGTATCAGCATGAGACTATTGGCTCTGCTTATGAGGGTGCTGGTTGGGCTTTCCCCACCAAGACATATTACCACTCTCTTGCTACTTGTGTCCACTTTTAAGGATACAAGATTATTCTTTGCTCTTATTTTCCTTCTTTGATCACTCCATTTCATGTTCTTGAGGACTTTTTGGAGCCAAATTGACTTATACCAGGCTACATCTATGAAGACGGCTTGTATATGTATCTTTACCAATAAGTATGTATATTGATAATCCGCATTATTTTGTGGAGATGTGTTTTGATTTTTTCAAATTGCACACCTTTTTGCTGATGCCTAGTCAGCATTGAGAACCATCTACATGAGTTAGATTATCTAAGGAACAATGGAGATTGTATTGTATTTCGAGAAAAGGGTTAGGAAAGAAGTATAAACACTTTCACCAGAAACCAGGATCAGGACAAGGGGCTATCACTTCTTCATTTATATCTTATCTTGCTGAAACGTTCATTATTGATGATGTCTTTTCAGATCTCCTCTAAATGGTACTCCCTATCTCCAAAGTCAAATTTGACACAAATCTCATTGGTTGCATCTTCATCCTTGTTGGTCAAGAAAACTATGATGTTTGGTGACTTAGGATCCAAACCACTTTGTCTGCGTATTCTGTTTGGGAATTCATTGACGGCACTCTCCTATATGCTACTCAAGGCAATGCATCTGATCAAGCAAAATGGAAGTTGCTAGACAAGCGCATACTTGGTCTTATGGCCAGTACGTTCAACAACTCCCTACTTATGCATGTGAACTATGAATGGGCAGATCCCAATATCTGCCATTCTATCTCAAAGGCTCTCTGAGATCACCTCAGAGGACTTTTTGGGACTGTTGGACTCCCTAGACAGTTTACTGTACTTTTCACACAGGTTGGCCATGTGGGAAAATTGGTCTCCAAACCACACTCCATCTCTCATCAACTCTGCTTGTTCAACCACTCACTGAATTTCATTGGAAAGGATACTGCTCAAATTGCATACTGCCAGCAATTCTGTTCTGCATCAACTAGTTGAGATCGGCCAAGTTTTAGTGATTTTGGTATTGTTGAATTTGGAGTTCAATGCTGCAGAAAGATACTGACCTCTAACAGCTCCACAGGCATGTGGAAAGGCCAGAAAACCAGCCCAGAGATGCAATGGGCTATTATCCAACAGACTCTGACTCTCCAGAACTTCAATCTCCACAACACATGAGGAACCATCTTGAATAATCAGGTTGGAGGTGTGCAAGGAGCTTCAATGTAAGGAGGCTCTCCATCTCTTTCCTCCTCACCATGGCCTTCAACACGACAGCAGTGGCAGCTGCCCATAAGTCTGCTCAGCAGCTCTATGCCCATCTTGATCTATCCAAACTCAGCTGGTTGGAGCAGCTCTGGGCTGCATGGTACATTTGGATCAGCAACCCCATCATTGCAACTGGTCTTATGAGTTTCTTGATACATGAAGTGAGTCACACATCCAGTGCATGCTGATGTCTGCTGACAACGTCAAGATTGTTTGCTTTGGACTTTTGTGTTCCTTGGATCATTATTGACACCATGCCATACTTTCAAAGGTGGAAGCTCCAATCAAACAAGATTTCCACTGCTGCAGAGCAATGGGAGTGTACCAAGCAGGTCCTTTTCTCCCATTTCACCATTGAATTGCCTGCTTGTCAGTCCCATTGCAACTCTGACCACACAAATGCACTGAATAATGCTTCCAGATCTGGTTGTTCCATCCCAAGGCCAAAATGTTTGGTATGCAAACATACCAAGTGCCCTTCCCATCCTGGCAGACCATGCTCCCACAAGTGGCCATCTTTTTTGTGTTTGAAGACATGTTTTAATACTTTGGTACGATATATTTTCCCATGGTTGCCCTCTCTGACCACTTGTTTAGCTCACCAAGCCCTTCATTGGGGACCGTTGTACAGACACATTCACAAGCTCCACCACAAGTATTCAGTGCCCTTTGGCCTTACTGCTGAGTATGCCCACTCTGGCAAGGTGTTCATCCTTGGCACCGGTATGATTGCCGGACCCATCCTCTACTGCTACTTTATCCAGAACCTCCACATCCTCACTGTCTACATCTGGATCACACTCTGTCTGTTCCAGGCCATTAATGCACATAGGAGTTATGGTTCGTCTTGTTTGACATGTTTGAGAAGCATTGTCTTATTTTTTCCACCCCCAGACTTTCCCTGGCTGCTGCAGCACATTGTCCCTTTCTGGTCAGGTGCCAAGCACCATGATTTCCACCACATGGTGTTCACCAACAACTACTCAACCTCTTTCCAGTGGTGCGATCGCCTGTTTGGCACGGATGACAAGTATTGTGACTACCATTGACGTATTGCTGCAAGCAAGGTTGTGATGAAGGGCAAGAGCAAGGCTGAGCAGGAGGCTGCTGAGCATCAGCTTATTGCTGAGATCGAAGCAGAGGGTCAGCATGCAGAGGCTATCATTGAGGGGTTTGTTTTGGACAAGATGGTCAAGGTGCAATAGCCTTAGATAAACTATGGCATCAAAAGACTAGTGGTTCACATGGACTAATCCAGGATGACAATCAGAAATATGTCTTGAAGGTGTGAGGGTTCAATAAATGCTGAACAACTTGAAGGATGGGCTTATTGGATGATGGGCCACATGAGGGACTTGGGTGGTTGGCAACCATTATCAACTGAATGTGACATGTGAAGCTGAAATGTTTCTGCAAAACCATTGTATACTTGAGATGTGAAATACATGAAAACTGGATCTAAGCACTACCATCATGGTCTTGAGGGAATATGTACTTCCCTGAGTTGATGGCACTTAAATTGGCTATAATGTACTGCATGATTGTAAATGCAGTACCTGTTTTGATTTTCAGCCATTCTTCTAGATGAGAAGGCTGAACAACTGGAGGGCTGAGTTGAGATAAATGAGTGAACACCTTATCCTTCAAAATATCCCCAAGTGGTGCAAACATAACCTTATCTATGTTGTGTTGGTCATGGCACCAATCTCAACCAGTTGATGCAGAACAGAATTGCTGGTGGTATGCAATTTGAGTGGTATCCTTTCCAATGAAATTCAGCAAGTGGTTGAGCAAGCAGAGTCAATGAGAGATGGAGTGTGGTTTGGAACCAATTTTCCCACATGACCAACCCATATGAAAAGTACAGTAAACTGTCCAGGGAGTCCAACAGTCCCAAAAAGTCCTCTGAGGTGATCTCAGAGAGCCTTTGAGATAGAAGGGCAGGTATTGGGATCTGCCCATTTGTAGTTCACATGCATACAGTGACTCCAAAAATCATTTCAATAACTAACCCAAAACTGGGGCACAAAGTGCCCCGCAATCACCCATGGGAATTACACCTCGCTTTGGTGAGACCAAATAGAGCACAAACTCCTGGCTACAAATCGGTCCCTGGGTGATGTGATTTGGCCCAGGGGCTGTGGAGATATGACCATTTTAAATAGGGAACACCATTGGAACAGTTTTTGGACTTTTGATACTGAGGGAATATTTGGTATATATCAGTATTTGGTGTATCCTCCTTTGGCCTTCACCACAGCCTGTACCCTCCTTGGCATGCTTTCAATCAACTTTTAACACTTCTCAACTGGTATCCCCTCCCATACCTCCTGAATTCTCTCCCATAACTGCAAAATTCCATTTGGGGGATGTTCATACTCTGCCAGCCTTTTCTTGAAGTAACACCAGAGATGTTCAATGGGGTTGAGGTCAGGAGACTGTGCAGGCCACACAATGGTCTCAAAATCTTGCTCTTCTAACCACTCCTTCATCTTTCTACAAGTATGCTTGGAGTCATTGTCTTGCTGAAAGATGATGTCAGATGGATCAAGACCATAATACTGCAGAGTATTCACCAGATCATCCTTCAAAATCTGAAGATAAAGGTCTCCATCCATCCTACCATCAATCTTAGCAGCATAGCCAACTCCCTGCTAAGTCATACATCCCCATACCATCACAGATCCTCCTTCAAATTTCACAGTTCCTTGCACTAGCCTGTCACTAAGGCCCTCATCTGGCTTTTTCCACACCCATTTGCGTCCATCTGACCCTAGGTGATTGATTTTGGTCTCATCAGACCATATGACCTTCTTCCAGTCCTCTATAGTCCAATTCTTGTGAGCAATAGCAAAGTCCAAGCAAGCCTTGCAATGCTTAGCAGAAAGTAAAGGGCATTTGGACTTGACTACAGCCTTCATCCCAGATTTCTTCAAGTGGTGACAAATGGTGTTAGTGTTACAGAAATCCCCTGGGTTACTGAGGCCAAGGAACACAAGTTCAATTTGTGGGTAACCACATGGGAACCCAAGGACTCCAACTATGCTGAGTTTCTTTCCTTCTTTGATCTTCCTTCTGATTCCTCTTCTTAGTCCAACGGAGTTCTGTTCTCTTCTGTGCTTCTCTTCCTACCGGAACTCCTCTTTCCCTTTTTGTATGTCTTCTATCTTTCCATTCTATTCCTGATCCATTCTATTCAATTCTCCTTATAAACATACAGTATCCCCTTTTAGAATGGCACTTCACTGTTTCGTTTCCCCTTTTTGGACTTCTTATTCAGAGTCTGCTCATAGTATATAAGCACCCAGTGTACTTGTAGTTTCCCCAGTTAGTTCTATGCAATTCAAGTGTAGTTTCTAGCCCAACCTGTTTAGTAGATTGCGTTCTACTATGTGAGACCCTTCTCATAGTCTCTTTGCCTACTAAGTGTAGAAGACTCTTCGATTCTTGCTTTGAGGTCACGGCCCTCTAGCAATGGGATACTTTACTCGTCATCCATCATGAAACTCTTGCCAATTAAAGCTAGGTTTTATGCTTAGTGTAACAAAGGAACTAACTGCTTTTCTGTCCCTACCATTTGGTAGAAGGACGAGACCATTCCCACCATGCATAGAATCAACCTTGAACACCTCCTCAGAAACACCACTAGAGACAAAGAAAACAGGGAGACCTCTTGACCCTGATCAACTCCTGCTCCACCAGAACTCTCGCCTGTTCATCCTGAACTGGATCTACATACTTGTCATCTGGGTTCAAGCAGGTGTGTACCTGGCTCCTCAGCTTTGCCCTCCCCCTTCAACTCTCCACAAGTTCATGCTTCCACTCTTCCTCCTTCCCACCCACCTTCTGTCTCTCAGCCTCCTCCTCCACCACCATCCCTTGATCCTTCTCCAGTACTGCCCTCTTCCCCTTCTGATTCCTCCAACTCTTCTGACTCTTACCACTCTGATGACAATGACAATGACATGGCTGATGATAAACATCATGCCAATAGGGCCAAGCTCAAGGCCTGCCTGCCAGATGACTTCTCTGGCCAGAACGAGGATGTCCAACAATGGGTCCTCACAATGGAGGCATACTTTCAAATGTTGCCACAATACAGCACCAGCAAGGTCAAAATCCTCACTCTTTGTAACAAGATGAGCAAGGGGCATGGTGCTATCTTCTCTAAGGGCTGGCTCAAGAAGATGCTGGATGATGAAGTCTCAGCTGATGAGAAAACTATGGAGAAGTACTTGGACAACTTTGCAAGAGTTTTCTTCCCTACAGATTGAACCAGCAAGGCTCGCGCAGCCTTATCAGACATATGTACACATGAAAGGGCTGCCCTTCAAAGGGGACTTCCATGGATTCTGCTCCACTTTTGAACTCAAAGCCAGAAGGAGTGGGATATCGGATCAACATGTCTTAAAGGACTTGTTGAAGAAAGCGGTGACAAGCGATCTCACTTTCGAGATGATAGCTGTAGAGGATGAACCTGAAACGGCTAAGAAGTGGCTTAACAAAGCCACTCAGTTCTATGATGTGGTTCAGTGCTTGAAACATCTGTGCTCTGGAAATTCCCACTACATTCCTTCTGGAGGTACTCACTACTCTTCCAATATCTCCTCCTCTTGTCGTGACCCCTATGCCATGGACATTGATGCAATCCACCTTACCCCTATCCCTATCCAACATGCCGAGCACATGCATAACAACAAGTGCTTCATTTGCCACAAGGTCAGATGTTGCACCATCAAGCATCCCCACTCTGATGATACTTGAGGATTTCCTCCTTGATCTCCTGCTCCATCAGCTCTGAGAATTTGGGCTACCACGGTCTCTGTTCCTTCCTTACTCCTTGAGGAATATGCCAGAAAGCTCAATATCTCTGACACAGAGGTGGTGAACTCTTTCAAGATTGTCTATGGGGAAGCATACGAAGATGGAACTCCAGTTGAAGCTACAGAGAACGTGGCTAGACCAGTGGCCAAAGAAGAAACCATTGAGCCCACTATCTACTACAGTATAATGAAGGGGCTAATGAGGGACCACAGGGGTTTAAAATGGAGGGAAAGCATCAGCGTTTTTACCCTCCTTTACGATTGCACCTGTATTTGTATCTGGAAAGAATGCATAATTGATCTCGATTCCTGTTTCCCTTTCCAGATCAAACTGCAAAATCACTGAAATGCATGATTGATCTCGATTCCTGTTTCCCTTTCCAGATCAAACTGCAAAATCACTGAAATGCATGCTCTCATCGACTGTGGAGCAACTGGGTGCTTTATCAGCACTGCCCTCGTCCATCAGCTTGGCTGGGCAATGCAACAACTACTGAAACCTCTGACAGCCCACAACATGGATGGAACTGTCAATCAAGAAGGACTCATATGAAGGACAATGACTGTTCATCTTCATATTGGAGAAAACATGGAGAAAAGACTTTTCTACCTTGTCACGGCCAATGAGGATGTCATTCTAGGACTTCCTTGGCTATGCCACAACAACCCAACCATTGATTGGTCAACCAGAACGGTCTCACTGCCCCTAGTCAAAGGGATATCAAGACTGAAAGAGAATGCCGTAATGCAGCAATATCTCTTGCGTTACAACTATGTCTCCAAGGATGCTATCTTCAACCAACTGGTCAATGATTTAGCTGTGTCTATGGGAGTGCTGCCTCTCTTAGAAATCAACCGAACCACTGTCTCAACCTCAATCGCCATCAACCAAGAGAAAAAGATTGTCAAACTGCCATCAGAATTCGCCAAATTTTGTGATGTCTTCACGAAAGCAAAAGATGTTCCCCTTCCTCCTCACCGACCATTCAACCACACCATTGAACTTGATGAATTGTTCATCCTGAAATAAGCCAAGAATTATTCCTTGAACCCCAAGAAAATGGAGGCATTGAAAGGCTTTGTTGAAGAAAACTTGCGAGAAGGGAAGATTGTTCCATCAAAATCTCCCCAAGCTTCTCCATTCTTTTTTGTGCCGAAGAAAGATGGAACCTACCATCCTTGTCAGGATTATAGGTACCTCAACTCTCACACAATCAAGAATGCATATCCCCTTCCCTGAATAGCTGACCTCATTGATACACTGAGGCATTCTCAATACTTCACCAAACTTGACATCTGATGGGGCTACAACAATATTAGAATCTGCCCTGAGGATCAATGGAAGGCCACCTTCACCACCCCTCTTGGTCTCTTCAAACCCACCATCATGTTCTTTGGGCAATGTAACTCTCCTTCGACATTCCAAGCATTCATGAACCATATCTTTGCCAACTATCTCATGGAAGGTTGGCTTATTATCTATATGGACAACTTGATGGTTCATTCCAAGGATTACAATGAACATATCAAACAAGTTTGTCTTGTTCTCCAACACCTCAGAGAACACAAGCTAGGCGTTAAGCTGGAAAAGTGCACATTCTGTGCACCCAAAGCTGAGTACCTTGAAATGATTGTAGGAGAAGGCCAAGTTTCCATGGACCCTGTGAAACTTACTGCCATCAATGAATGGATCTCCCCCGGCTCCATTAGTGCAGTATGCTCATTTATGGGCTTCTGCAATTTTTACAGGAAGTTCATCCTGGACTTTTCAAACATTGTGCAGCTGCTTCTCTCTTTGATGAAGAAGAATGCTGCCTGGCAGTGATTACCGGATCATGAGGCTTCTTTTCAGAAACTCAAGGACGTGTTCCTTCATCAGCCAGTTGTTACAATCAGTATATTCCCGTGCCCCTATGTTTGTTGGACTTAACATTTTCTACATATAACAACAGACAATCCTTTCTTTTCACACTTCACCCTTATCTTGTGTGTCTTAGTCATCTCACCTCTTCACCCCATTTCACGCATGAGACTTCTCATCTTCTCCGTTTCACAATCTATGTTTCACCTTTTTCACAGAAGCGTTTGATCACGCTTCTCTTCCATTCCTTGATACACATGTTTTACATATGTTCCGCTTCTCTTCCATTCTGCCACACTGTGTGTTGGCCTCACATGTTTCACTTCCATTTCACCCTATGCCCTTTTCCCCTTTTGTTCCCGGATCGTTAGATACAGTCACAACATGTACATACCTCCAGTAGATACTTAAGGCTCAATGCCAATGCCAGAGAACTCCAGTCTAGTTCTCTTGGTGTTTACCCCTAAAGCACTATAAGAAGGACTCTATTGGCCTGACAAGCCTATTCTCTACACTTTCTCTACAAGTCAAAGGATCTGTTGGCAACCTAAGGAGCTACGCTCTAGAGTTGTTTCACCAGTATTGTGATACCCCAACACCAATCATCCATTCTATGTGATCAAAGATGCTGCTCTCTGTGCTTCAGGTGCCATCCTGATGCAAAAAGATGGCAACAGTGATCTCCATCCCTGCACCTACTACTCAAAGACCTTTGCTCCCACTGAGTGAAATTACAATATATATGACTGCAAACTCCTCACCATCATATGAGCCCTTGAGAAATGAAGGCAATACCTCACAGGCACTCATCACCTGGTTATGGTGATCATGGACCATAGAAACTTGACCTACTTCAAGTCTCCTCAGAATCTCTCTCATCAACAGGCTTGCTGGTCGATGTTCTTGCAGGACTTCAACCTCTGTTGGAACAATCAGCCTGGCTCTGCCATGGGTCCTGCAGATGTGCTCTCTCATTGGGATGTTGTCGACACATCCACTGACAACACTGCTATCACTCTCCTTCCCAATTCTCCCATTGCCACGGACGTCTCTGACATCATTATTGGGCAAATGGACATTCTCATTGCTGAGAAGATTGCCCATCACACTGCCAAGGATCAATCCCCTTGTCTCTGATGCTGTCAAAGCCTTAACTGAAGGCAACTTGCTTTTCTCCTGTGCTTCGCCAAAGGATTGGACTTTCCTTGATGGTGCCTTGTACTTCAATGGTTGTCTCTATGTTCTGGAGCCTGCCCAACAGGACCTTGTTCAGTCCCTCCATAATTTGCCTGCTGGGAGTCATGGAGGGTATTTCTGCACTGTTCACCTTATGCAGTGTGATTATTGATGGCCTGGTCTGACCACCTTTGTTCGCTGCTTTGTCACTGGTTGCACTATTTGCCAAGCCAACAAGATCAACACTCATCCAGTGGCTCCCGGTCTTTGTCCTATTTCCTCCTTTGCGAGTCAGCCATTCCAGCAGATTTTCTGTGATATGATTATTAACCTCCCCCTATCCTCTGGTTTTGATTCTGTGCTGGTCGTGGTCAACCATGGGCTTACTAAGAGGGTGATTTTCATCCCTTATAACAAATCTATTGATGCGGCAGGGATAGCATCCCTCTTTTTCAAGAATGTCTTCTATCAATTCGGACTCCATGACAAGGTCATTTCTGATTATGGACCTCAATTTGCCTCTGCCTTTGCAAAGGACCTCACCCAACTCCTATTTTATGACATTGCCCTCTCCACCACTTATCATCCTCAGACTGACAGAGAGTCTGAACAAGTTAACCAAGAACTTGAAACCTATTTCTGCATCTTCTGCCAAGGAAACACCTCGAAGTGGGCCAAACTCTTGCCTATGGCTGAGTTCTCTCATAACTCTGTGGTCCATTCTGTTACCAACATCACTCCATTTTCCTTGATGCATGGGTATGAACCCCATGTGTATCCCCTGATTGGAACTATCTTTCTTTCCGCCTTGGAAAAGTGGTTAGAAATCCTAGATGTTGCACAAAAGGAGGCCACTGCCACTCATGCCAAAGCCGCTCAGACCATCAAAGACTGCATTGGAATAAAGTTTACCCTGTGGAAAGTGGGAGACAAAGTCTGGCTCGACTCTTGAAACCTTAGGTTCAATTTACCCTCTTGCAAGCTTGCCCCTCACTGCGAAGGACCTTTTGAGATCAATGCAGTCATTTCTCCCTATGCCTACAAGCTTCATCTTCTCCCAACCTGAAAGAAGATCCATAATGTCTTTCATGCCTCCCTCCTTTCAACCTTCACTGAGACTGATGAACATGGACCAAATTACTTCAATCCTCCCTCCGAGATCATCGAAGGAGAAGAGGAATATGAAATCGAGACCATCTGTTCTCATCAAGGACCTCCTGAACGCTGCCAATTTCTTGTCTCTTGGGTTGGATACTCTTGTGCTAGAGATACTTGGGAACCAGAATCCCATCTATCACATGCCAAATACATACATGCTATGAGCCTACAAACTTTCTAGACCAAAAAAGTTTGCTACAGTAACCTCGCCCTAGTCCTCTGCCTCATCGTCTCTGCTGACTCCACCCCATCCACCACCACCTCCTTCCCAGCTGCCAGTTACCCTGTTGCCCCACTCCATGGTTTGATTGTTTTAGAGACAAAAGACTTTTTGCTGTTCCAGCCAGCCCATGTCTTCCCATCCCTTCTTCCTGTCATGGATCCAATGAGGATTGTATGCAACAATCTCAAAGGATTTCCTCACTATTCACCAAGTTAGCTTGTTCCCTTGCCATTAACGAGCTAGCTCACTGAATCACCCATGTACCACTATGGGCATCCATTGCTCCAAGACCCAATCCTGGAGATCCAGGATCATCTGAGTCAAGACAAAAATGGCCAGCACAGCCAGCAATGCCAGACACAGGGTAGCAAAGGAGATTGTCAAGAAAAGGAATTTGTACATGAGGAATTTTCTAACTCATGTATCATCACTCACCTTTTTATATTTCTTCCCCTCCTCACTATCTCCACCTTGCTGTGCCCGCAGTTCTGCAAGTGCCTACTCCAACTTGATCCTACTCCATTATGATCTGAAGAAGACACAGAACTCTGTCCTCCCATGCTTCTTTCCGCTTCTGCTCCATCCGTCTTCTTCTGACTTCCCAATGTGGATTTCCCCTAGGGTATTTAACCACCCAGGACTGGTGCCTCCTTTCACCCTATCCTTTGATATGTCATTGTCTCCCATCTACAACACCTCTGCACCAATTCATTTGGTCATTTTCATCTCCTCCTTGACTCGTCTTCCCCTTTGAGAGCAACATGTCATCTTTGCATTGGTCCTCAAAGACCCCTTGGTGCTTCTCCCCATTGAGCAAAGCCCTGAATTCCAGAATGACCGAGAGGTCTTCATCTCGGGCCTTATTTGGCTCTACCACAACTACTCCCATGGTCAACTCCATCTGGCAACGTCTGCTGAGTTCTTCGTTGAGGATGCATGGTGATGGAACAGCAGACTCACTTCCCAGTGATATGAGGTTCTACAACTCCTCTCCACTGCCAACTTCCAGCGGTTCTTCCACCTCATCCCTGAGGAGATCATGCAGTGAATCTTTGCTGCAACTCTTGGACTATGTAACAAGGAGCAAAGAGTCCATTTCTTCCAGGAACCCCCCAGCGTGACAACCAAGTCCAGAGTTGACTCTTCCCAGCCTACTCTGAACCTTGACTCCAGAGTTGCTACTGCACAAACCTCACCACAGAGCCTCCCCTCTCCGCCACAGAGCCTCCTTCCTGTATCAACCCCATTTCCATGATGTGAACCTAGACCCTCTTCTGAACTTGACCTCTCTCAACTGGTTGACACTATCCAATCTGTCTTCCAGTCTTGTGCCACCACCACCCACCTCAGTCCCACCTCTGTCAGAGGAGTCTCGCTTCCTCAACATTGCAATCATGCAGCTTTGTGCTGCTTCATCTGCCAAAGCCCTGGTCACTTCAGTTCCACATGCCCAACCTATCAGTGTCCCTACTGTCAGGCCTTCGCTCCTGGACATATCCAATCCTCCTGTCCAGTCTACCTCATTCACATTAATGGACGAGACCCCGACAAGACCGACAATGATGGAGACATTAGTTTCTGAGATAATGTCTCAGGAATACAATGGGGGTAATGTTACAGAAATCTCCTGGGTTACTGAGGCTGAGGAGCACAAGTTCAATTCATGAATAATCACATGGGAACCCAAGGACTCCGACTATGCCGAGTTTCTTTCCTTCTTTGATCTTCCTTCTGATTCCTCTTCTTAGTCCAACAGAATTCCATTCTTTTCCATGCTTCTCTTCCTACCGGAACTCCTCTTTCCCCTTTCATATGTCTTCTATCTTTCCATTCCATTCCTGATCCATTCTGATCCATTCTCCTTATGGAGATATCCCCTTTTAGAATGGCACTCTGCTGTTCCGTTTCCTTTTTCAAACTCCTTATTCAGAGTCCGCTCATAGTATATAAGCACCCAGTGTACTTGTAGTTTCTCCAGTTAGTTCTATGCAATTCAAGTGTAGTTTCTAGCCCAACCTGTTTAGTTGACTGCAATCTACTACACAAGACCCTTCTCATAGTCTCTCCATCTACAGTACCAAGTGAAGAAGACTTTTTGATTCTTGCTTTAAGGTTGTGGCCCTCTAGCAATGGGATACTTTACTCATTGTTCATCATGAAAACTATTGCCGATTAAAGCTAGATTCTACACTTAGCGTAACAGCCAGTCCCTTGGCATTCAGGTTCCTGGCCTCTTGTTACTTTTTTTGCTCCTCAGGGCCACCCCAGGCCATCTCAATGTAGGTGAGTTTATAGTATGGGTGTAGAACTGCAATAGCATGAGATAATATGGACCATATAAATGAAACACATACTGAGTGTGAGGATGTAAACTGGCTTTTCATCAAACTTGTTGTAATATTTGCCGATCTTGTTAAGGCCACAATTGAGAGCTTCCTTCTATGGTTTGAACTGTTGTTGGTCATGTTTTGCCTCCCAGGCAGACTGGAGTTCCTCAAACACTGGGATTGCTTGCCAGAGGGTTGCCTTACACTCATGGAAGAAGAGGTGCTGGATTTGGTTCACATCAGATATGAGCATGCATGTAGCATTGACATACTCCCAATCACCTGGCTTGAGAGAAAATCCTATCCATGGAACTTGTTTCATTGGGCTGCCAGCATGTCAGATGGAGGTGATAGGACCAAAGAGTTTGTCCACAGAACGGACAAAAAGATTGATAGCCTAGGAAACATGTTAGCACTAAAAAGCAAGTACACAGGATAAATAAGATAAATAATACACCTGTCATAAACGATATGACTGTCCAAGCATCCCATCTGCTATCCCCCATCAAATATTGCTGTAGAGAGGAATATTGGGTGGAGTCTCAACATCACACTTGGCTTGCAAGTGCTCAAAATATGCAATCTGCTGACCAGATGCTTGAATCTTGATGGTGAGAGTGTGTATTGTAGCAACAACATCAAGGGAACCACCATCAATTCAATTTTGAGGGAGATTGGGATCAAATTCCCAGATTGCTGTGGTTGTCTCAACAGCACCAATGTTGGTTATTGCAGAGAAGACATCAGAGATGGCAAGATTGAGGACATGAATGAGGCATGGGAGACATTGTGTGAATGAATTGAATGAATAGATGGACTAGTGGTCAAGAATAGACTCAATGGTATCACACATCAAATTGTTGTTGCTGGTGTTGTCTGCTGTCAACAGAGCAGCTTGGAAGTTAAGCAATGAATAATAGAATGGCAAAAAAAAAGGTGGAACATACCATTGAATCTGATTGAGTGATTATGCCAACATGTTCACTCAGACTGACAAAGTAGCAGTCCAAGTTGCGACCACTGTGGGGGCCTGCAATTGTTTTGAATGTGATAACCTTGGAGCACAAGGACCAAGCACCAGTTTTCTTGTTACTCTTGATCCAATGAGCTGTAATTCCCATGAACAATGTCTTGGTTTGGTCAACTGACCATAGATCTGTTGTCATTGAAACACAACTGGTGTGACTAGACTAGAGAAGAATTAAAACAACTTGGATGGTCTAGAAGGAAGATGACTTACCTGAATTCTCAGTTTGAAGTCGTTCAAAGCCCTGATGAATGCATTGTGGATGAAGTTGGTGATATCATGTATGGTGGATAAGTCTGCCAGTGAGGCATTTGGTTGCATGGCCACTAGACAATTTCTAAATGTAGCTTTGTTTGCACAACAGATCAGCACCACCTATCTCTACTGATATGACACCACCTTACCTGGTCATCACAAACAACAAACTTGGCGACCACCTTCATGACCTCCACTCTTGAAAACTTTTAATTTGCTGCCTTTTCAAACATTTCCTGCAACTCCAGCTGACCACCTTTCCCTGGCCTCTTCACCTGGCACTCTCAAACAAGGGATCTTGGAACTGCATAGTGGTGCTCTTGAATACTGAGCTCTTTACAGTGCTGTGCATACAACTCATAATGACTTTGGATATGTTGATGACATGACAAGTTACTCCCAACATGAAACACCTTTTGCTTCCCATTCTCCACTATAAAGATGTTGTCTTGTCTACATCATCCAAGGTAAGTACTAAGTCATTCACATCATTCACAGATACTGTACTTACTTGCACTCATTACACCAACATTCTTTCAGCGTCTTGACTGTTCCATTGGAAAGGTGGAACTTTACTGTGATATGGTCTGAGAAGATTGTGAGTATGTTATCAGCTACTCTTTTTTTCAATACAGTAATTTCTGATATGCTAATGCAGTGGTGGGCTTCCACATCACTTCTCTCATCCTATAACCTCATATATGTAAGCATTGTTTACAGACAAATGTGGTGATGCTTGCACATCTTGACAACACAGTCACCTCTTCAATATTGGAGACACCATCATCACCTTTAATCTTTTTGGTCTCCAGTGGTTCTGACTCGGATGTGTGGGTGCTTCAATGGGAACATTTGGATTTTTGAGAATGACAAGAGGATTTTGATTTCTTGGTACGTCATTCCAAGTCCAAGTTTGCTACCTCTTCACTGTATGTGGTTGATGACTCATCTGACATTGACAGGTAATGTTTCCTGCCCTTCTGCGGTCTGCTTTTAGGTGGCCATGAGTGGATGGACTTAGTGTGGCTCAGTATGCCCACAGCTGCCTTCTCTGTTGGATGCCAGTTATGAGTGGACAGGCAAGACATTTCAATGTAGGACAATAAGGACAGGATCAACACAGGTTAATGGCAAGATGAGGATGCAATCTTTTTTTTTCAGTCCCAGACTTTGTTTATGTAGTAGTATACATAAGGTATACATGTGGCTAGAATCTTCATGAGTCCCTCCAGCTGCAAACCGGTCTCATTGCAGACCCATTGCAACCAACTGCAACCAACTGCTGCAACCAATGGCAACCAGTTGTGGTCAGTTTTGGTTCAGTTGGCCTTCTCTGGACCAAACTTGAGGACCAGTCCTGGTTTGGTTGCATCCAAATTTGGAAGTGCAACCAGACTGGACTGAACCTTTAATCAATAGGAACAAATGAGTCATCAAGCTCAATGGTGTGGTTGAATGGTTGATGGGAAGGAAGGGATACATCCTTGGCTTTCATGAAGACATCACAAAATTCAGTGAACTCTGGAGGGAGTTTGATCTTCTTCTTCTCTTGCTCTGAGACTATTGTGGTGGAGATGGTTATGTGATTTATGTCCAGAAAAAGAAGCACTCCCATAAATATGGCCAGGTCTTTGACCAGTTTATCAAAGATGGTGTCCTCAGAGACATGGTTATATCATAGAAGATATCATTGTGTTTCAACATCTTCTTTGGGTCAAGAGATCCCCATTACTAGCAGTAAGGAGACCATTCCAGTTGACCAATTGACGGTCAGATTGTTGTGGCAGAGCCACAGAAGTCTTAAGATGACATTGTCCTTGCTCATCACAAGATAGAAGATGTTACGCTAAACGTAGAACCTAGCTTTATTGGCAAGAGTCACGTGATGAACGACAGAGAAAGTCGGAGGTTATTGATCCCAAGGTCCTACGTTACCCTTGCGGCGAAGTGAAGTCGAAGAGACTATGAGAAGGGTCTCGACAAGTAGACTCGCAAGACTACAAGCGGATTGGGCTAGATACTACACTTGTATTGCATAGAACTAACTGGGGAAAAGTACAAGTACACTGGGCGTTTATATACATATGAGCGGACCCTGAATAAGGAGTCCTAAAGGGGAAACGGAACAGCGGAATGCCATTCTAGAAGGGGATACATCCGTAAAGGAAACTGGGTCAAGGGGAGGAACGGAACGGAACGGAACAAAAGGAAGACATACTGCGGACTGTGCAAAGGATCAGGAGTTCCAGCTGGAAGAGAAGATCAGAAGGTGAACGGAACTCCATCTACGTGTCAAAAGAATCAGAAGGAAGATTGAAGAATCAGAGGAAATTGGAATCGGAGTCCTCGGGAAAAGAAGAAGAAATCCACGAGGTGAACTCATGTTCCTCGGCCTCGGACATCCAGGGGATTTCTGTAACATTACCCCCATTGTATGTCTGAGACACCGTCTCAGAATCCAACACTTCCATCGTCGCTGTCAGTTTCGTTGGGGTCCCTGCCATTGGCTCTGGAGAGGTAGACCAGACAGGCAGATTGAATATGTCCGGGAGCGTAGACCCTATAGTAGGGGCACTGGTAGGTGGGGCAGTTGGGACGGAGGTGGCTGGGGCTGCCACATACGAAGCAGCGGATAGCTGCGTGATTGCGACATCAAGGGAGCGCAACTCCTCGGACAGATGTGGCGGCAAGTTGAGCGTTTGTTGCTCGGAATAAGGGTTCAAGCGTGACGGCCAGCTGAGAGAAGTCGAGGTCAGGGGTAGGTTGGGATCTGCGTCAGTGAAGTGGGGATGGAACGGGAATGGGTTCCGGCGTCACAGGGGGTTGGCTTTCTTCCGAGGTCGCTGCAGTAGCAACTCTGGAGTCAAGGTTCGGAGCAGAGTTGACAGAAGATGACTCGAGGGTGGAGGAGTCTGAGGCTTCGGGAGTAGGGGGCGTGGTGATGTGGAGGAGCTGGGCTCGTTGCTCCTCAGTGCAGAGTCCAGCAGCGGCAGAGAAGATTCGCTGCATGATCTCCTCAGGGACAAAGCGGAAAAAGTGGAAGAAATTGGTATTGGAAAGGATGTGGAGGACCTCATACTGCTGAGCGATGAGCCGCTCGTTCCAGCGAAGGGCGTCGGTGGGTGAAAGGTTGGCGGTCGTTGCCAAATGGAGTCTGCCACGGGAGTAGTTGTGGTAGAGGCGAATGAGACCTTCGCAGAGGATGGCCCTGCTGTTCCTAAACTCCACGCTTTGTTCGATAGGGAGGAGCGCTACTGGGTCTTTGAGGATCGATGCGAAGATAACATGGCATTCCTGAACTGGAAAATAGGGGAGGCAAGAGAGGGGAAAGACTACAGTCGAGGAAGGGGTGGAAGATGCTACGGTAGAAGGAGAAGACATAAGAAAAATCAAAGAAACTGAGGAAACAGCCAAAAATCCCTGGGCGCTTAAGTACCCAGGGGAAATCCAGATCAGGAGAGCAGAACAAGTCGGATGGAGCAGAAAGAAGCACAGAAGGAGCGGAGTTCCGTGACTTCTTCGGAACAAAACGGGATCAGGTGGAGTTGGAGCTGTGGACTGTGGACTGCGGACTGCGGACTGCAGACTGCAGACTGCAGACACAGCACGGGGGAGATAAGGTGACTGCGGAGAAGGTTAAAAGATGAGTGATGAAGCGTGTGTGGACCTCATCGAAATCCCCATGTATCAATTCCTTCTAGTAACCATCTCGTTTATCACCTTGTGCTTGGTGTTGGTGACTGTGTTGGTCATCCTAGTCCTGACGCGTAGAATCCTGGATCTCCAGGAGAGGGTGTCGGAGCGTCGGGTGCCCATTGTGGTGCGTGGGCGATTTAGTGAGCCAACGTGCTAATGTCAAGGGAACACGCTGACCCTGTCAAATAGTGAAGAAATCCTTTGAGGTAATGGTGTATAATCCTCATTGGATACATGAAGGGAAGAAGGGATGGGAGGATCCAACTCGACTGGAGGCGCGGAAAGTGTTTTGTCTCTTGAATAATCAGACCATGGAGTGGGGTGATGGGATAACCGGAGGTTGGGGCGGCGGCGGAGGTGGATGGGGTGGAGCCGGAGGTGACGACGGGGACAACGAGGACTAGGGGGAAGTCACCGTAGAAAATTCCTTGGGTCTGGATAGTTTGTACGCTTGCAGCATGTACCTTGCGTGCGAGAGATGCGATTCCGGTTCCCAAGTATCCTCAGCGCGAGAGTAACCCTTCCAAGAGACAAGAAACCGGCGGCATCCAGGAGATCCTCGGTGAGAACGGATGGTCTCAATTTCATACTCCTCTTCTCCTTCGATGACTTCGGAAGGAGGATTGAAGTAATTCAGTCCATGTTCATCCGTCTCGGTAAAGGTTGAAAGGAGGGAGGCGTGGAAAACATTGTGAAGTTTCTTCCATGTCAGAGGAAGACGAAGTTTGTAGGCGTAAGGGGAGATAACAGCGTTGATCTCAAATGGTCCCTCACGGCGTGGAGCAAGCTTGCGAGAAGGGAAGTTGAACTTGAGATATTGAGAGTCGAGCCAGACTTTATCGCCCACTTTCCATGGGGTAAATTTCGTTCCAATGCGCTCTTTGATGGTCTGAGCGGCTTTGGCGTGAGCGGCGGTTGCCTCCTTTCGTGCGGCATCAAGAATTTCTAACCGCTTTTCCAAGGCGGGAAGAAAGGTGGTTCCAATTGGAGGGTAGGCATGAGGTTCGTACCCATGCATCAAGGAAAATGGCATGATGTTAGTGATGGAGTGGACGGCTGAGTTATGCAAGAACTCAGCCATCAGGAGAAGCTCGGCCCACTTCGAGGTGTTTCCTTGGCAAAAGATGCGGAGATAGGTCTCGAGTTCTTGGTTAACTCATTCAGACTCTCCATCAGTCTGAGGGTGGTAAGCGGTGGAAAGGGTGACGTCATAGGATAGGAGCTGGGCAAGCTCTCTGGCGAAGGCGGAAGCAAATTGGGGTCCCCAATCAGAGATAACCTTGTCATGGAGACCGAATCGGCAGAAGACATGTTTGAAAAAGAGGGAGGCTATCCCTGCTGCGTCAATAGATTTGTTACAAGGGATGAAAATCACCCCCTTTGTAAGCCCATGGTTGACCACGACCAGCACAGAATCAAAACTGGAGGATAGGGGGAGGTCGGTAATCATATCGCAGGAAATCTGCTGGAATGGCCGACTTGCGGAGGAGGAGATTGGACAAATACCAGGGGCCACCAGATGGGTGTTGACCTTGTTCACTTGACAAATAGCACAACCTGTAACAAAACGGCGAACAAAGGTGGTCAGACCAGGCCACCAATAATCGCATTGCACAAGGTGAACAGTGCGGAAATACCCTCCATGACCCCCAGCGGGCAAATCATGGAGGGATCGTACAAGGTCCTGCCGGGCGGGCTCAGGAACGTAAAGACGGCCCTTGAAGTACAAGGCACCATCCAGGAAAGTCCAATCCTTCGGAGAGGCACGAGGGAAGAGTGAATCACCTTCGGTCAAGGCTTTCACAGCGTTGGTGACAAGGGGATCCTCCGCGGTATGGCGAGCAATCTTGCTAGCCAAAGCAACGTCCAACTGATTGATGATTACATCCAAGACGTCAGTTGGTTCCTCAGGGAGAGCAGGGAGAGGTTTCGAGAGATCGGGGAGGAGAGTGATAGCCATATTATCGTC
>JBBPRV010000198.1:0-27521 GCA_038093235.1 Boletus harrisonii
CCATGACATCATTGTGTCATGAGATGTGATACATGTTTCACCATACGTTTCACATTCTGTTACATGTTTCATCCCTGATACGTGTTTTATCCCTTTATCTCTTACACGTTTCATATCTGAAACATGTCTCATGTACTTCAGTGTTTCATCACTGAACAGTATAAAAGACATGGCCTTAAGCCTGTCTCAATAACGATTCTTACTTTCGTCCTTCGCTCCCTCCTCTCACTCAGTACCTCTGAGGCTAGCCATCCACTATCCTCATTCCCTGAGACGTCTCCAAGTGTTCAACACTAGAGACACTATCTTTGTTACCAACCAGAACCTATCAGTGAGCATTTCCCACTGATATCATTACCCTTCTTGCCCCTGCGTAATCGGGTATTCCCGATATCCCTAGTTACACTGCGCATATACTTTTTAATAGAGTTCGGTCGATTTGTATACTAGTCCAAAGTTGTATGAAATGAAGCCTATGTGACAGGCTACTGACGAGCATGATGATACCAAAAATCCACCAACCTGAGGATAAGAAAAGCAACAGGCTTTTAATGGTGTTGGGTGCATACCTCGTCTAGTAAGTCCAATGTTTTGTTGCTATCTGAGGTCAGGCTTTCTGCTGCTTGAGTGAATCCCTTGGAAATGTCTATTCCACCAAGTAGCAAACATTTGGCACAGTGCACTATAGATATTGCAGTGTGTATGGGCTATTCATTTGCACTCACATTCTATTTGTATTTAGGACATTGCCTATCTCTTGTTTGAAAAGACTTGATTATATCATGGATACAACTGTGAAGGGGACAACTGACTTTGTGTAAGGAAGACAACCTCTTAGATGGTTTCAACACATTCAATCAACATGCTATGAGCATTCAAAGAATTATGATGCTGATGTCATTTACAAGGTTGGACTGACATTGTATACTGTATTGTTTAATATATGACAAGCCTGGATGTCAGCTGGATGTCAGCACTAAGATGACTAATACATTTGGGGTATTGCCTGTCCCATATTTGGACAGACCTGATTACATCATGAATGTAACTATGGAGTGACAACTAACTTTGTGTAGGTAAATCAACTTTTTAGATGGTTTCAACACCATTGAATCAGCATGCTATGAGCATTCAAAGAAGTATGATGCTGATGTCATTCACAAGGCTGGATTGGTATTGTATATATTGTTTAGTATATAAGGAGTCTGGATGTCAGCTGGATGCCAACACTAAGGTGGCCAATACATTCAGGGCATTGCCTATTCCACATCTGAACAGACCTGACCATGTCATGGATGTAATGTGGAGTGGACAATTGACATTGTATAAGTAGACCAATCTTTTGGGTGGTTTCAGCATGATTGAATCAACATACTTCAAACATTTGAAAAAGTATGATATTCTTGTCATTCAAGGTATTGGATTCATATTATATATATTGTTTAATATATGAAGAGCCATTGATACCTAGCACATGATATGGGAAACCACCTAGGAATATATTACATTGGGAACAGGGGTGCATCTGAACCTTGATGCATTGTCTATGTTTGGTAGCCTGCTCAACAAACAGAGGACGGAAAACCTCCCTCACACTTTCCATCAAGGTCTGCACAACATAAACCTATTTTAGCGTCCACCAGACGTTATCTTAACTTGGGTGTGTATATAAAAGAGGAAATCACGTCAGCGGACAAACAAGAAAAGACAAAGTGTCGTACTCACCGTCAGTGTCCGGTGTCCTGCATGACATAACCTGCTGGTACCTTGAACCACTTAGCCGACAAAAGGTCCGAGTCGTAACAAGCGACACAACACTCGTCGGTTACCCGCGACTGAAACTTTCCAGGCTGGATAAAAATGAAAGGTGACAGAACTTTCGAGAATCACGGCTCGGGCTGAAAGGTATTTAGCATCCTGCTCCAATGTTTCCGCTGCTCAGCCGCTAAGTCGCGTATGCCATCGTAAACAAGGGTTTCGCGTTCGACATTTTCAAGCACACGGAGAATTCAGCTAGTCTACTCGGAATTTCGTGTTGGGCCTGCTCGTCGTCATCCTCATGCAAATCTGATGCCAACCATCCCGTTCTCTTGCTCGTTATGATCACGATGTACTTCCAACCGCACCACAACTGGAGTCCATCAGTCCTAGGTACAATTCCCTTTTCCAAGAGGCTGACAATGTTCTCCTCCATGTCAGCCCGATCTGAACTGAGGCTGACTGCCGGGCTGTATAACGACTTTCCCTTGCACATAACAAAAATATTGCGTCCGAAATTTTGGAGCACTTGGTGGACAATTCATGCGGTCGGGTTGCCATCGGTCATCTGCTCTGTGGGTCTTATCGAGGTCAACGTCGAGGCTGGAAAGTTCAACCACTTGAGATTTCGTGTTGGGTCATCCACGTTGGCATCCTCATGCAAATCTGATGCCAGCCATCCAGTTCTCCTGCTCATTATGGTCACGACGTATTTCCAACCGCACCACAACCGGAGAACGTTAGCCCTGGTTTCAATTCTCTTCTCCAAGAGGCTGACATCCCAGGGCTATATAAACCACCTCTCCTTCGTCCTCTGTCCCTTCAGTTCGGTTGCCATTGAACAATCATGTCTCCCATCCCGTCTGTCGTTACTGCTTTTGCGCTCTCTCCTACCGCTCCTTCCGTTGCTCTCGACCCAGACTCGCCTGGGCAGTCTGCTTCAGTGACGTCCCAGCATCTCCTTGGGACGGGTGGCCTCTTGTTCGCTGTGGTCGCCATCGTCTCAGTTGCGGGCTACTTCTACCGTGGACGAGCGGTAGCCAACGGTGCCAGGACGAGCAACGCCTGGGCATCCTTGACCAGTTTCCTGTCGTCGATGCGTCACCGGGGTCCGGCCACGAACTCAACGGCAGCTGCAACGGACTGGTTCGTCGATCTCGAGGTTGGTCCTGAGGTGGGATGAATACCTGTGCCTGCTTCTCGTCTGAGCTGACAATCCCTCAGAAACACGTCAGTATGGTCTATGCAAGGTTCTTCCATCCCACCTTCTGGAACGTAAGTAGACTGGATCGCTCTTCCCAGGTGTTTTTCTAATGGTTGTGGCAGCTTGTCGAGTGTCATCCCGCGACGCCTTCTGCTCCGGCAATCTATGTGGAAGACGAAGCAAACGAGATACCGGTGTCCGAGCCAAAACCCCCTGGCATGAACTCGTTTTTGGACATCGACGACGAGGACGAGGACGGAGACGTCGGAGACAGCGTTAACCGTGCACGTAAGAAACCGGACCGGGTTGGAAGGCCTAGAGCACAAGAGCTTCCGCCATACGACACGAGCTCGCCGACCAATGTCAATTTCAGCAGCGAGATCATCGGTACAACGGTTCGTCCAGGCGCGTTCCTTTCCGTGCCGGGAGAACCTGAAGATGAACCGTCTGAGAGCTCGGAGTCTGAGCTCGAGCTCGAGTCCGAGTTGGATTTCCCCTGTTCACCTTACGATGGGATCTCGACAACCGATTCTGAGCCGGATTTCTCTTGTTCACCTTACGATGGGATTTCGACAACCGATTCTGAGCCGGATTTCTCCTGTTCACCTTACGACGGTATTCTGACAACGCCGCCAGGTTCATCTTCCAGTACTCGAAGATACGGTGCGGCCGACATGTCATACTTCACCCACAGTCTCAAGGTCACGACTCCGGAAGAGACGAACCCAACCTTGTCCTGCGAACGCTTGGAACGATCCGAGCCCGTGGACTATAAGTTAACGACTTCGAATGGTGACATCGGTGTTCACGATAGTCATGGCGGCTTGGGAAACAGTTCGAGCAATGCCGATGCAGTTGCAGCGTTCCACGAGGGTCTGGATTTAATGCGGAAACTCCTTGAGGAGCTTCGCGATCCCAATTTGGACTGCACTCCTCGAGCCCTCTCCGAGGACAGCTACTCCGAGTGCTGCGAGGATGACAACGATGACAACGAGGAGGCAAGCATTCCATACCTCACACCTCCGTGGCTTCTTGACAATGTGAGGCGAAACTCGCTGGAGTCGACATTCACTCCTGGAACCGATAGCGACGTGTCTGACGAGGGACCGATCTATCCCTCGACACCGCCTCCGAATCCCGCCGTGTCCTTGGCCAGCACTCCCGATGTTCACCAGGATTGTATGGCGTCACCGGTTGCACCCTGGTTCAACAAGGAAGTGACGGTTATGTCGCCGACGTCCTCTGACTCACCTCCTTTGTTACCGACCAAGGCCTACATCCGCACCTACAGGAACAGCCGTTTGCTGCTGTATGGTCCGTGAGTTCACCTCACCTCTGAGGTACCTCGATCGTCGTTATACCCCTCCGTTTCCACCTTCCAACTATCGTCACTCGTTTGCACATTGGTTCCATCTTCGGTAGTCATGGTGCGTTCCGGTCTCGATCGACTGTTCTCACAATTCTCAGTTTTGCTTCCCAAGCCGATACCAACTATAGTCATTCCTTTGCACCGTTCCCAGTACGTATTTCCTTTCCTCCTTTTCTTCCGGCCGTTTTGACGAGATGTCATCGTCAGCAGCAGTTTCTTCCTTGCACAGTCTCGTTTGCATTTAGTCCCGGTTGCTTGATATGGTACGTTCCAATGTTGACTTTTCAACACACGTTTAACCTCACACATTCAAGTTTCTTGTAGTTCGATCTTTGTCTCGTGGTCTGCATCGGTCTTTTCCTTGCACAGTCTCGTTTGCATTTAGTCTCGGTTGCCTGATATGGTACGTTCTGATGTCGACTTTTCAACACATGTTTAACCCCACACATTCAAGTTTCTTGTGGTTCGATCCTTGTCTCGTGGTCTGCATCAGGTATGGACTGCTACCGTTATTCTCCGTCATCGTCGCCGTATTCAATAATTCTATCTTCAGTTTCGTGCAAGTATTGTCGCTCCATCGGAGCCGGTATGTAACTTCTAGTTTCTCTCCGACCACTCTTCTGATGCCGTTCTCGCAGTGGTCTCAGTATTGTCTCGGTCGAAAATTCACGACGAAGCTATCGGACGACGCGTGTGGACTCAAACATTCCTTCGACGACACTTGCACACACGTTCAAATAGACGGCACTCCAAACTAGCTCACCCTGATCCGAACTCGGCACACTGCTCAGCCATTTGTCTCCCATTCTCATCATCTCCCTGGATGTCTCTTGCGGTTTCACGCCCATTTCGATGTGGCCGGAAACCTCGTTTGCGTCCGTTGACCCCCATTCCTCTTCCCGGAGTGGTCCAGCAGTGTGTGTTCGTCTTCCGAATTCGGATCTCGGCCTCGTGCATGCCAATCTTTCCTCGGTCACTTACATTCAGCCTTTGGACTCGAGCCTCGAAGTGTCCGCCGTTTTCCTCTTTCTGCGAATCGAAGGGGATCTCCGACCAACATACGGTGGCACGAGCATTGGCTTGGACAAGTTTGCATGTGACACGAGCTCAGCTTTGGAGTGGTATGGTCTGTTTACGTGTGCAGCATCTGTCTTCCGCGTGTCGTTTTATAGTTCCTGTTGTACCAAAACCCAGAAAAAATTTATAATTTATAAAACCCCACAAGTTCTAGAGTGTGGTCCAGGAATGTTGATGAGTGTCCTGGAATATTGTAAGGCGTGGCAAGTTGCCATTTTAGGCAAGTTCCCGAGGAGGAAGATGAGGATGAGGATAAGGATAAGGATAAGGATAAGGATAAGGATAAGGATGACGATGACGATGACGATGACGATGACAATGACGATGACGAAGATGAGAAGGATGATAGGGATTATTCAAGGACAATAAGCAAGGTCCGACATTAAAAATTGTGGTCTCTCTGGTCCACTGTTAACTGGTTATGGCATCCAGTCACCCTGACCGACACATGATGGAAAGGGGGGTGAAGAGGAAGCAAGGAACGCAGGCCTCGCGCTGTTCAGACGCCCACACGTTTAGATTATATTATCGCAGCCTGGCCCGCAAACTTGAAGCAAATTCCGTCCCACAGGCTTACAGCACGATCTTCACCATAATTTGTAAATTTGACACCTTGGATCTGTGGTTCGAAAGCACTTCCTTGCTGTTCGGAGACTTGTGAGTCACACCAACTGACTAGTACGTGTGCAGCCAGGCAGTAGATTTTGTAAGAAAGTAGTATTTCCTGATCGCAGACCGTGCGGCAGCGGCAGACGTTTATTCAAAGTCTTCATGGGCTGCAAAATTCCCGAATCGCTCTATCGTTCTGCAAGGTGCCAGCGATCACTGACACCGTTATACTGGCACAGTGCTAGCAATTATGCCACAAGGTTCAGGCTCAGACAACTATTTGAAGTGGTACTTGCTACCCAGCATGCGAGATGTCGTTGAACTTGCAAAGACACTTAGCATTACATAGGTCAGTTGGCAGCTTTCCATTTTAGGCAAGTTCCCAAAGAGGACGAGGAGGACGATGACGATGATGACGATGGCATGCTAAATTTAGTCAACAACGTCACCCAGAGTCACGTGTTTCAGCACAGGGACCATGGTGTGACGTTATGAGACATTCAACCGCACCACCATAATTCAGTCGAGAGGGCATTTAGTTAGGCTCGATGTAGGGGCTTGGGCCGACACCCAACTTGCATCACTACAACCATCATCCCTATCGCCCCATCTCCGCTCTCCACTACCATCTTTCAGCGTACATTGCCGCAATGGGCCGACCTGACTTCTCCGGTCAGCGAGTCGGCCCTTACCTTCTCGTTGATATACTCGGTAGGGGTACAGCTGGCACTGTATATCGTGCTGTCGATTTAACTTCAGACGGCGCTTCAAGTTATGCAGTCAAGTGTTTGCCAAAGAAGAATATTCCCCGCCAACGGTGGTATCAGCTCGTAACGGAGATATTCATCCTTGACGCAGTGATCGGGTGCCCACATGTACTGGCGCTGCGCGATATTATTGAAGAGGATCTATATTTCTTCCTTGTCCTCGACTTATGTGAGATGGATTTGTACACAGCGATTCAGAAGAAACAGGTGTATTGGAGGAATGATCCCCTCATCAAGAAGGCATTCATAGAGATTGTAGACGGTGTATCTGCTTGTCACAAACGGGGGATCTTCCACCGGGACCTCAAGCCAGACAATATCCTGTGTAAAGCAGACGGGACAGGCATCCAGATTGGTGATTTCGGACTGGCTACCTACAACCGTCTCTGCCGAGACGGTTGCGGCACCCTCCGGTATATGAGTCCAGGTCAGTCGGTCGTCGCAACAAACACACTAATTGAACTGACCGGCTTAGAATGTTGGACGAGTGATGAGAGAAACCCCTACGACGCCCGTCAAACGGACATTTGGGCATTGGGCATGATTCTCTTCAACATGGTTACAGGCTGTTATCCATGGGAAGCAGCCCTTCCCTCAGAAGAAGGATTCAAGGCATTCATCGATGACGAAGACTTTTTGTTCCAAATATCGCCTATCTCAGAATCGCTGAACGCCCTACTCAAATGGATCTTGCATCCAGTCCCTGCAGAGCGGTTGTCGCTTCCAGCGATCCGGCAAACAGTTTTGGAGATGGATACGTTCTACAAGTGGCGTGGCCCACCCCCCGGCGCATCGCCGTTGTCAAAGGACGTAGCTTTCGTTGACTCGTAAGTCTTACAGTCCATACAGTGAATACCGACTAGAGCCTTTTTGGGGGGGGCAGTGAACAGACGTGCGTCGAACCTTGGGATCTTCCGAATCACAAACAGAACCCATATGCTGTGGTGTCATCCCGTATCCCGAAATACCGGTCTCCCGGACGAAGCCTGGAGCCGCTGTGTCACCCGGGCGAGAGAAAGGGCCGGCAACACAGAGAGAGTTCCTTGTATTTTCGTTTGCACTGATGTACACACGATATAACTATTTATGAATATAATTGCATTACCACCCAAATATATAGAGGGAGACGAACGGTGACCGGGCGTCCACTGTGGTTGGGACTACCTCGGGAGGTATCTTGGTTCTATACCATCTGTCCTAGAAAGAGAATATTAATGTAACCTGTCGATAACGTCCGGTTTTCTCAGACTGGCTGCTGGACCGCTGGTAGACAGATAGACACATGCGGTTATACCAAAGTACTCCCCAATCGCTGGCCTGCGAGCCTCGAATTAGACTCACCAGCCATGTTCCACCTCAATGTCATCGAGTCACATTCATTGCTGGTATTGCCTTATGCGCTGTCCTTTGCTCGTGTTTTTGGGATTTTTGGGGCCGCGTTAAAAGGTGGTCGGAGTACTTGCGATAGGTGTAGTGTAGAGCGCTCATTCTTCGAGCGACTGAGGTGTGCTCGGATAGAGGGCACTACTGATGCGGCCTGATATTTGGAATATAAAACCTTACTTTTTACTGGTCGAGCGTGTTCGGGTGGCAGCACAGCCACACATTCATACCTTGATTCTCGCGTTCACTTTGACAGAAAGACCAGCGTCATCCCATCATCCCAATGGTGTCCGCACATACCGCATCCCAGGAGGAGCTCAAGGCCGCAAGGGTGCCAGTCGCATGGAGGGACCAATGTTCTGCGTATGAATCTCTCTTGCGTGTGGGTGTGGTCGGTGCCGCTCACCACTTGCCATACCGGACGACCAGGTTGCTAATACCATTGAACGCGTGCCGGAGAAAGAACAACTATCTTCCCTGGGAGTGCGAGAATGAGAGACACGGGTATGAAAAGTGAGTCGAGCTTTTTATTCCCTTCGTGACAGGGTATTGACCGTCCTTTTGCAGGTGCCAATACGACGAGTAAGTGAACAGTGTTTCCGGGGACCAATCGTCATTTGACGTTGCTGAAGCATGATGCGTCGAATGAAGAAGATGTCAAAGCTAAAAGCCCAGCACGCGGAGGAACTCGTGGAATAGAATCGCGGTCGCATACCCGACAGCTGGTAGAATTGTTTCTTTGGGTGCTACTACATATCCGTTCACGATGCGTTTTGTGAGTGGTGAACTAAATCTAATGCGATTACATGAGTGGTAAGTACCAGGATGATCTAGTGTGGTAGGATGGAGTCCAGTGTGAATCAGACTCTGCGCCCCGTCTCCTTCTCCCACTCTCCAATCTCCTTCGTGACCCTCTCTATCACGTCCTCGGGTGTGCTGTTCTGCCCAAAGGCCTCCACAAATTTACCGTTTGGATCCATGAAGTAGATATATATCGAATGATCTACGAGGTAGTCACCCTTGGGATCCGCGTCGGGCGGAGTGGAGAAATACACCCGATATGCTTTACAGACAGATTTGGTGGAGGAGTAATCGCCTGTAAGCCCCACGATCCGGGGGTAGAAGTCAGCGAGATACTTTTTCATTTGGGCAGTGCTGTCACGAGCTGGGTCGACAGATATGAAGACTGGTTGGAAAACCTGTCCATATTCCGACTCTACGGGCACGGTGAGCTCAGCGTATCGCAAGGATGTGACGACGAACCCAGGGACTTGAGGATCACCCCCATCTTGTCGAGTTCAGCAGGGCAAATATCAGGGCAATTGGTGAATCCAAAGTAGACGAAACTCCATTTTCCCAAGAGGTCTGGTTCCGAGAAGGGTTTGCCTTCGTGTGTCGTGAGTGTGAACGGGCCGCCAACATGGGGTCGCCCGACAGAACGAGACTCGAGCTCCTTCTCTATAATGCGAGGTAAAGGCTATTGGCACAATCTGCATCTGCGCATGAAACGGACCTTTTTTCTCTTGCATCTTCAGCTTCTCGTACTGGAAGTAATAAAACAGGCCGACACCAGTAGCCACGAACAATGCTGCGGCGGCCGGCGTGAATACCTGCAAGACCACATCGAAAGTCGTCTCTTGAACTTGTTGCGGAAGAAGAGTGACGCACCCCGACAGCCGACTTGTCCCGAGCTCCTGCTGGCGTTGTCTGGCGAACCTGGGCATATCCCCTACATGTTTGTGTAGGAAGCCTATTTGACGCTCTTGGCCACGACAGTGAAGCTGTCCGAGTTGCCCATATGGACCGTGTTCGCGTGATGGAGGAGATGAACTTGGACATTCGGAAACAAGCTCAGGCTGACGGCGTCGCGGAGCCGTCCGAAACTCTTTTCTTTCTGTCTCCTACTCTCGCGACAGTTCAGATGGGCCACGAAACTTTTTTTTCACGATCCCGAATCTCTTTGGTCCGTTGTTCTGGTGCCGAGTGTCGGGACGACTATAGGTTTACTCTGTCGAACATGGTTGAGCTACGCGCGCGGTCGGCTGTTTTCCAGACGCAATGATACGACCAGCCAGTTTCTCTCCGTTTGTTGACTCCAGGGCCAACCTTTGCAGCCAGGCGGCCGAGCTTCGTGACGTTGGCGCAATACAGGAACGATGGCGCCTCAAATTTTACGGGGCCAAGCCACACAACCAAGGGTATGGAGAGCGGAAGTGGCCCAGATTGATCTACCAATCGAACGTGCGCCATAGTATCAGTTATGGGCAACGCTCCAAATTGTAATGGATGGTTGGCTGCCTTCCACAAGCCGACGGCCACATGGCGTTGGTACGCCGCCCTTGAAGCATGCCCCACCGCCTGTAGACGGCGTGTCAACGGCCATGGACTATATAACATTCAAGGTGGATGTGTGCGTGCGTGCTTTTTGCTCATCTTCCAAAATGCGACCACAACTTTGTATTCTGTTTTTGTTAGCCTTTTCATCTTTCCGCCTCTTCACGGGTGCCAGTCAGGCAGCGCAGGATGTAGAGAATGGGCCTGAAATGTTTCTTGAATCTGACGCGCGTTCGTCTCTCTACTTTCGTATATACGAATGCAACTGACCCCTGAGGACAGTCGATAAATGGACAGAACTCGTGTGTACGTACATTATGATACACTCGAGGATTTTTGTCTGACAATCGTATCTAGCATTGCTCAGTCCAGCCAACATCGCTGACAAAATCCAAAGTTCGTTTCCTTCTTTCTCCGAATGGGTTCCAGGTGTACTAACTACATTGTTACCTTACAGAGGGGCTATTTGCCTTAAATCTCGTTGGCATCCCTTGGACGGCCAACGCAGAAAAGGTTCAACCCGAAGCTCAAGCGTCATCAAACTCCCCGGATAACGGGCCTGAGCTACTTCAACGAAGCCTCGAAACTCTCTTGTCCGAGGAAACTGGCAAAATTACCCAGTCCTTCGAGAATGTGATTAACAGCACCGTCACCTTGGGCATGGCGTTCAATGACGTACTCAAGTCTGCGTCTTCCGACAGCGGCCCCTTGAACAACACCCCGTTTGCCCCGTTGTTGAAAAACGTGGCAACGCTTGTTGCGGTCGCGCGCGACGACTTTCGAGCAAGGTTCCCACTGCCTGCGACTGCCCCGGGGCACGCAGAACGGGTAAAGTATGTATCATGGGCCCTTGGGCAGCTCCAACACGTCGTCATCCGTTTCGCGAGGGACCATGAGATCGAGCAAGAGGTGATCGAGCACTATCTAGCTCGTGCCAATCCTTTCCTCCATGACGCGGGAGTTCTCACTGGTGAGCGACCTACGACCATCGAGCTCAACGTCCTGATTCGGTATGTTGTGCAGGCGACGTAGCCGAGCTTTACCCCACGGCCATCGAAGCCCTCATTCTGAATGTCAGCGCCGTGTTATTACCTGAAGCAGTGTTTCTGCGGTCGTTGGTGATCCTGTACTGTTTCGGGCCATATGTGCTTGGGAAAGGTGAGCACTGTTAGTCGGCCAAGGTTGGTGTTTGTGCTTATTCTACCCCGGTGGCTTCACAGACGCCATTAGTGGATGGCTACTCCAGCACGTCTCTGAGGCTTTGATAATCTGAGGAGCGTGAATTGTGCAAAAACTTCATGTTAGCAGTCCAGAATAACCATTGTATTGTAGTACTCAGTCCCTCTGCGTGTGCTGAATGATAATGATGTGGCATTTGGATGTTTAGGAATCGTCGGAATAGTGTGACGTGAGGTGTGAAGGAAAATAATGATCAGTTCTGCAGGCATACTCATGATACGAGTTGGGGGCCACTTGGTGAGCAGTATTCAAACACTGGTACAAAACCATTGCAAAGTCATCACTCGCAGTATCTAAGGAGTTCACAAGTTATGGCGCCAGGCTGGAAATTGCCGGGGTTACAAGCATGCTTACCGTCTTTCGCCAAAGTCGCCGAGACCTGGAATGATGTACGCCCTCTCATTGAGACCTTTATCAATCCAACCAGTGATCTTTGCATAACTCGTAAATGCTCAGCTCACGCGGAGAGAACAGGAATCATACCACACGTAGTGCAGGAAACCTGGTACAAAACGCCTTTAAACCCTCGGGGGCTGCGATCTCAAAGGACGTCAATATACCCAGAGTGCTTCAGACAAAGGTTAGCTACCAGGTTTATGAAGATGATGCGTTCTTCAGGAACGCCGTGCTCTTTTAGAATTTCAACAGCTTTCATGGCCGATCCTCCAGTGGCTAATCCAGGATAAGAGTGAGACGAGAGTAAGTTCCTGACGCGAGCACACCTAGCATAGGGTCTAGAAGGAGAACGTAACGTGACGCAATGTCCTCGGGAAGCTGGGATCAGAGCTATAGTTAATAAAATACGGATTGTGGTCGGAAATAGCTTCACTTTGGAGTAGAATAATTTAGGGAGTGCGGTCTCTTCATCCTGATCTAGGGGCGTCAGGCACGTTGGCAAAGGAAATCGGTGATTGATACCCTCTGAATGAGAATCTTTCCGATGCGGACGCTCCTGCACACTTCGCGCAAACCTGCTTCCATAGCCTAAGGACGACGCGGAATGAGATAGGGGGACAAACCACCGTCGTAACGGAGATTCCCCAGCCTACCTCTCCAGCACGTAATATCGAAACCCCGCAGATCTTCCCCTCAAACCCCACTCCCTTGTACTTGGATCCCTACATGATTAAAGGAGAAAACATGTTATGATCAGCAGTCCGCCCGCACGGACAGGGATCACGCGATCCCGGAAGATCGACAAAAGACAGGTCCACGTACGGTGGGCGTTTCCACCGTCTTTGGCACGACGGGTAGATGGTTTAGACTCTCCTCCACGAGCAACCGGATGATCCGGTCAGAGTAGAAGAGAAAGTCCCCGCGACTTGCAGTTCTGTCTCTGATGATCGTGTAGAGAGCTTCAAGCTGAGCGGTCTGGGGCAGTGTGAATACGGATGGAGGGAGAGCCCCCGGGGTTGCCTGCGAGGTCGTTCCTGTCGTTGTTGCCATCGATGTATGACAAGGATTAATATTCATATTCGTGTTGGGGATCGTGGAGCACATCATTCGGTCACGTGCATGAGAGCGAGTGACGAGTTCTCAGTTGAACCGTGAAGGTCCAATACCACTCAGAAACAACGAGAAGACTTTTCAACAGCAGCATATTGTACCTCAATCTCGAGACTACATCGTGCAAGGTAGATCCAACGTTCTCGTACAAGGTTTGCAGATCCCCTGTTCAGACATACCATATATTGGTCTTATGGTGCTGTGATGAACCATCGTCTACTTACTATAATCGATCTACGAGCGCTACCGTGCCAAGTACAGTTGTCAACCAGGGCGGACGTACGATTACACAGAGGAAACACGAAATTATGGTTACAATGACAAGGAGCAGGTAGGAAGAAAGATGGTAATTACACTGCTCGGTGACTGTTCACCGTGACTCACCCGCGAATGGCACGATGACGCCTTGGCGAAAAACCTGGAAGAACCATTTCAGTGGCTCGACGGTTTGGACTGTGCTGCTGCGCTGCAAAGCAGGATGTTACCTTGTCGCTTCGGCAACCAGATACTTGCGAGTAATTGTTCAACACAACTTGAACCGCGTACAGTATATGGTGAGATAATGAGAGTTCGTTCTTGCGGCCGTAGAGCAAACGTAAGACCCCTCGCCTTCTCTGGGATGAGGTGGTCGCGAGCATAGTCCGGCCCGGGGCAGGTTAATTCATATTGGCATGTGTTCGCATTCCCTGTCTCCCGGTGTTTACCGTGTTTGTAGGACATTTTCTATTAATTCCCTATCGAGAAGCCGCAGCAGTGTGAGGAAGAAATAATATTCCATTGTGAGTTCTTAAAACGTCTTTCCTGCTGTTGCACCAACTTCTTGGCAGTGCTGTCAATCCTGGAAGTGTAAGTGCTGGCCAAGACAAAGGAAAGGGTGGTTCGACACGAAACAGCGCTAAGCAACTTGCTGGCTCCGCATCTCACGTGGCTGGGCTGTCGAGCTACCGGCCTCTGGTAGTGTGCCTTGACTAATATGAAGAGGTCGAGACAGTCCTTCTCAATGGACATGCCCGACTCTTCGCGAACGGTCAAGGATGGCCCCTTCAGTACTTGTTCTATTCGTCACGATGGGTGACATCGTGCTGTGTATACCACACGAGAGCCTAACGCTCACTGGGGGTTAAGAAGCTTAAGACGGATCTCCGATCTGTCTTGAGTCGTAAAGCGGATGGCATGTCAGTGCAGCGCAGCGCCCTACAGATGGGCGCAACGATTTAGAACTCTTGCATCTCCTTCTGTTGGGTTCAATACTCAATAGAGATAAACACACTCAACGGTACCATGTGTAACTCGAAAGGAAATGCAATAATCTTTATGATGGGCTTGATGCAACATATGATGAGACCTACGAGTGAATTTCTTCCTGTAATCGATCCGCTGACCAGGGTGGTGTTTGAACAGCGTGAAGCCTGCGCTCCTTGCTTCCTTTTCACCCCCTTTCCGTTGTCAGTTAGGGCGATTGGATGTACTAACCGGGAGTTAAGTCAGGTTAATGCACAGAGATCACAATTTTTTATGTCGGACCATACCCCATTGCTCTTGAATGCATCTCCAACATCCTTCTCATCTTCATCTTCATCTTCATCATCTTGCTCATCCTCATCCTCTTCATCATCCTTATCCTCATCCTCATCATCCTCATCCCTCCTCTTCTTCCTCCTTGGGAAATTGCCTAAAACGGCAAGTTGCCACGCCTCAAGCGACGTGAATGCCCATCCAGAACACCGACCAACATTCCTGGACCACACTCTAAAGCTTGCTGGGTTTTATAAATTATATATTTTTTCTGGGTTTTGGTACAACAGGAGCTATAAAACGACATGCGAACGACAGATGCTGCACACGTAAACAGACCATACCACTCCAAAGCTGAGCTCGTGTCACATGCAAACTTGTCCAAGCCAATGCTCGTGCCACCGTGTGTTGGCTGGATGTCGCCGGAGATCCCCTTTGATTGGCGGAAAGAGGAGAACGGCAGACATTTCGAGGCTCGAGTTCAAAGGCTGAGGATAAGTGACCGAGGGAAGGATTCGCATGCACGAGGCCGAGATCCGAATTCGGAAGGCGAACACACACTGCTGGACCACTCCAGGAAGAGGAATGGGGGTCAACGGACGCAAACGAGGTTCCGGCCACATCGAAATGGGCGTAAAACCGCAAGAGACATCCGGGGAGATGATGAGAATGGGAGATAAATGGCTGAGCAGTGTGCCGAGTTCGGATCAGGGTGAGCTAGTTTGGAGTGTCGTCTGTTTGAACGTGTGCGCAAGTGTCGTCGAAGGAATGTTTGAGTCCACACGTGTCGTCCGATAGCTTCGTCGTGAATTTCTGACCGAGACAATACTGAGACCACTGTGAGAACGGCGTCAGAAGAGTGGTTGGAGAGGAGCTAGAAGTTACATACCGGCTCCGATGGAGCGACAATACTTGCACGAAACTGAAACTAGATAGAATTATTGAATACGGCGACGAAGACGGATAATATTGGTAATATTCCATACCTGATGCAAACCACGAGACAAGGATCCAACCAAAAGAAACTTGAATGTGTGAGGGTTAAACATGTGCTCAAAAGTCGACATCAGAACGTACCATATCAGGCAACCGAGACTAGATGCAAACGAGACTGTGCAAGGAAAAGACTGATGCAGACCACGAGACAAAGATCGAACTACAAGAAACTTGAATGTGTGAGGTTAAACGTGTGTTGAAAAGTCAACATCAGAGCGTACCATATCAAGCAACCGGGACTAAATGCAAACGAGACTGTGCAAGGAAGAGACTGCTGCTGACAATAATATCTCGTCAGAAGGGCCGGGAGAAAAGGAGGAAAGGAAATACGTACTGGGAACGGTGCAAAGGAATGACTATAGTTGGTATCGGCTTGAGAAGTAAAACTGAGAATTGTGAGAACCATCAATTTAGTCCGGAACGCACCATGACTGCTGAAGATGGAACCAATGTGCAAACGAGTGACGATAGTTGGAAGGTGGAAACGGAGGGGTATAATGACGATCGAGGTACCTCAGAGGCGAGTCAAACTCACGGACGATACAGTAGCGAACAGCTGTTCCTGTAGGTGCGGATGTAGGCCTTGGTCGGTAACAAAGGAGGCGAGTCAAAGGACGTCAGCGACATAACCTGCACTTCTTTGTCGAACCAGGGTGCGACCGGTGACGCCATACGATCCTGGTGAACATCGGGAGCGCTGGCCAGAGACGTGGCAGGATTTGGAGGCGGAGTCGAGGGATAGATCGGTCCCTCGTCAGACACATCGCTATCTGTTCCAGGAGTGGATGTCGACTCCAGCGAGTTTCGCCTCGCGTTGTCAAGAAGCCACGGAGGTGTGAGGCGTAAAATGCTTGCCTCCTCGTCGGGATCGTCGTCATCCTCGCAGTACTCGGAGTAGCTGTCCTCGGAGAGGGCTCGAGGAGTGCAGTCCAAATTGGGATCGCGAAGCTCCTCAAGGAGTTTCCGCATTAAGTCCAGACCCTCGTGGAACGCTGCAACTGCGTCGGCATTGCTCGAACTGTTTCCGAAGCCGTCGTGACTATCGTGAACGCCAATGTCACCATTCGAAACCACTGGCTTGTCGTCCATGGGCTCGGATCGTTCCAAGCGCTCGCAGGATAAGGTCGGGTCCGTCTGTACAAACTCGGACAGATCGAACAAGCCGGCCCGGCGGGAAATGGTGTGTACCAAGGGATAGCCTTCTTCCGGAGTCGTGTCCTTGAGACTGTGGGCGAAGTATGACATGTCGGCCACACCGTATCGTCGAGTACCGGAAGATGAAGTTGGCGATGTCGTCAAAATACCGTCGTAAGGCGAACAGGAGAGATACGGCTCGGAATCGGTTGTCGAAATCCCATCGTAAGGTGAACAGGGGAAATCCGACTCGGAATCGGTTGTCAAAATCCCATCGTAAGGTGAACAGGAGAAATCCGACTCGGAATCGGTTGTCGAAATCCCATCGTAAGGTGAACAAGAGAAATCCGACTCGGAATCAGTTGCCGAGATCCCATCGTAAGGTGGACAGAGGAAATCCAACTCGGGCTCGAGCTCGGACTCCGAGTTCTCAGACGTATCATCTTCGGGTTCTCCCGGCACGGAAAGGAACGCGCCTGGACGAACCGTTGTACCGATGATCTCGCTGCTGAAATTGACATTGGTTGGAGAGCTTGTGTCGTATGGCGGAAGCTCTTGTGCTCTAGGCCTTCCAACCCGGTCCGGTTTCTTACGTGCAGGCTTAACGCTGTCTCCGCCGTCCCTGTCCTCGTCCTCGTCCTCGTCCTCGTTGTCGTCGTCGATGTCCAAAAACGAGTTCATGCCAGGGGGTTTCGGCTCGGACACTGGAATCTCGTTTGCTTCGTCTTCCACATAGATTGCCGGAGCAGAAGGCGTCGCGGAATGACACTCGACAAGCTGCCATAACCATTAGAAAAACACCTGTGAAGTGTCTAGTCTACTTACGTTCCAGAAGGTGGGATGGAAGAACCTTGCATACACCATACTGACGTGCTTCTGAGGGATTGTCAGCCCAAACGAGAAGCAGGCACAGGTGTCCAACCCACCTCAGGACCGACCTCGAGATCGACAAGCCAGTCCATTGCCGGTGCCGTTGAGTTCGTGGCCGGACCGCGGTGACGCATCGATGACAGGAAACTGGTCAAGGATACCCAAGCGTTGCTCGTCCTGGCACCGTTGGCTACCGCTCGTCCACGGTAGAAGTAGCCCGCAACTGAGACGATGGCGACCACAGCGAACAAGAGGCCACCCATCCCAAGGAGATGAGGCTGCCCAGGCGAGTCTGGGTCGAGAGCAACGGAAGAAGCGGTAGGAGAGAGCGCAAAAGCAGTAGCGACAGACGGGATGGGAGACATGATTGTTCAATGGCAACTGAACTGGAGGGACAGAGGACGAGGGGAGGCGGTTTATATAGCCCTGGGATGTCAGCCTCTTGGAGAAGAGAATTGAAACTAGGGCTAACGTGCTCCGGTTGTGGTGCGGTTGGAAATACGTCGTGACCATAATGAGCAGGAGAACTGGGTGGCTGGCATCGGATTGCAGGAGGATGACAACGTGCATGACCCAACACGAAATTCCCAGTGGTTTAACTTTCCAGCCGCGACTTTGACCTTGATAAGACCCATAGACCAGACGACCTACGGCAACTCGACCGCATGAATTCGCACGTGAGATTTCTGTTGTGTGCAAAACTTCATGGTGGCATGTGTGATGAGGCGCCAGGGGTGGAAATGTAGATGCTGAAGACCTTTCAGCCCTTGCGGCGATTTAAATTGAAGCCTACGCACCGACTCCCACCACAATCCACCTCCTGCATTCCGTTGGAGAAATTCACGCATGACCTCGTTGCAATCCGGCACGAGAACCATACGGTAGCGAACACATGACCATCATCACCGATCAAGCGCCATGGTGACAAACTCAGAGGTTCCCCCTTTTGCTCCTCTTCTCCATCATGGAAGTCATCCAAGGTCCGAGCCACGGCATACGCGCTCGTTCGGGTGCGAGACGTTGACCGGCAATGTTGATAACCATACCGGTCCTCAACGCAGCAGTATGAATTGGTTCGAAGTTTTGACTGAGGCCTAGGGAACGGGTAACAAGGAGTTCTGGACTAGATAGGGACGCGGCGCGTACATTGTGTGCGATGAGAGCTGAAGTGACACTTGCGCAACTTTTGTCGGCTATTGTCATGAGACCGGCGGTTTCCTTAGTGCTGCCTAGAAATGGGTGTCGACGATGTCGAATTTTGAGGGAATATAGTCGTATTTCGGAATTGTCGGCCTCACCACTAGCAACCCTTACCACGTGATCACTCTCATACTGGTTCGAAGGTCTTCAACGACTGGACGCTCAAACGCACAGGTTCGATCATTTTAGAGATCTACATCCCATTTGTTGCTACCTACCACAGGGTGCTACTACATTCAAACTTGGAACCGCGCAGTAACGCTAAAAGTAATACGGGTACCGATCAAATAGCCGTAACAATTGCCGTTTGACAGGCTGAGCCTCTGAGGCTGTATCAGCTATTTCAAGTCGCCTTTCCACACGAGATATGGTCCAATTCATCGATCCCAGTTTCCATCCAAGGTCAATGTACTTCAATAGGTGTGTCACCATCGCGCCGCAATACCCTTAATGAACTTCATATTTAGAACGCACGATGTCATTTGGGCACGTTCTAAATATGAAGTTTGTTATTCACATCAAGACAATTCATCACCAGGTTTACTTCGTGATTCACTGATGAGTCTCAGGGAGGCATTGCCGCATTGGAAGTCCGTTGTGTTCTGGTAACATTCTCCAAATATGCCAGACCCTGAGCTACTCTGAGCCACTCCAAAACGAGCATAAAAAACTGCATGGATATGCAGATTTTCCGCTTGCGGGTCTCTTGATGTGGGCTCCGGTATAAATACAATCTCAATCTCAAGTCTCAACTCACGCATACTTTCTCCCCATACCATGTTGTCTTCTGTGCTAGTCTTCCTCTCGATATTTTCCGTTGCTGTTCACGCAGGAAAGCGGGGCCTCTGCTGGACGTGGTGTAAGCATACAACAAACGCCTTTCCTGCTTGTAACTTTGTGATTGACCTTTTTCTTCGCCAGACAACAAATCTCTGTCCGATCGTCTCTTGGTTTATATGTCCGTCGTTTTGACTGATTGACACAGTAACCCCGGAGTGTTCAACAATGGTGACGGTGAAGTAGTTGCTATGTATGCTGCTTTCATTTTGCAGTTCAACCTCTTATCCGACTCTCACCCTTCAGTTATGACTATGAGACCTCCGCGCCGGCGTCGACCAATGGCAACGGTGGCCTCGGCTTCATCGGCATGCAACGCTGCCTCGACTGCAGTTCGAGCCCCGTCGCTGATCTCTATTCTCGCTGGCAATCCCAAGGGTGGGCAAGTACGTCTCTTCCTCAGTTCTCCCGTCCTGCGTTGTCTCAGCAACTCTGATCTCGCGTAGCCGCGTTCAGCTTGAACGAACCGGATGTCAACGGCATTACTCCCAGCCAAGCCGCTTCTTGGTACATCGAATATATCAACCCTTTGGTAAGGAAACATTTGGTCAGTTCGGCAGGAGTTTCCTCTTATTGGAACGAAACAGCCTATCAAGAAGGCTCTTCCCGCTGTCACTTCAAGCACGGCATCTGGCCAAGGCTTGAGTTGGGTCTCTCAGATGATCACCGCTTGTGCTGGCAAGTGCTACTTTGACTACATTAACCTGGTAGGTCGAATGCGAGTTTTCTTTTTCGTCAGTAGCTGAACTGGGTCCCGTCCCCATCAGCACTGGTACGGGTATGTCACAAGTTGATTTTCAGCCTATCTCTTCGCCTAATTATGCATGTCCAGAACCTCCTTCGCAGAGTTCCAGAGTTACGTCGAGTCCGCGCACGCTCAGTTCCCCGTAAGCCCTCCCAGTTGATATCCCCTTGCAAGACTTGACGTGCTACGACAAGAATTACAAATTGGTCATAACCGAGTTCGCCCTCCAGAACCCTTCTGGTGGTCAGGCTGCTCAGTGAGTTGACTCGGGTTCGTGTCCGGCCAGTTCTGACGTAATTTTCTGAAAAAGGGTCTCATTCTTCCAGCAGGCCTTCCCATTCCTTGACAGCGCATCTTTCGTGGAACTTTACTTCCCATTCGTGGCCACCTCTCCATCCTTGTTCCAGGCGAATGACGCCGCTGGAGCATCCTATGTTGGGACAGGATCATGCCTATACAATGACAACGGCTCTCCATCCGCTGTCGGCAATCTGATGTACTGATAGAATCGTGTGTTTTCGTCTCGACCGGTAATTTGTATGAGCGAGCCATATGCGATTGAAACCCGTACTTTTCTTCCCAACCCGTCAGCGGATCACACTGAGTCGAAAGTTTCAGAAATGGGCATGACTTGCGCGTGGAATTGACCTTCCTCCATACAGCACACTGACTGTCCAGCCAGTATGCTCCAGTATGTTGCAATGGTCGCATAGCCGGACAAACGTGAATTCAGGGTGCCGCGAACACTGTCGGTGCGCACTTGTCGGGCTTGAGTGACAATGAGCAATATGGTTGGCTGATGAATGGGCGACCGAGCGTTAATTACTGCTCGAGGGCGGACGACCGTCAGCTGCGCCGGATCAGGCGATCAATTTCTTCCTGAGGTGATCGTCTCAGGTCAGTCATGAGGAACCCGAAGTTGTTCAGATCTCTAATTCTGTACCTCGGAAGCAGTGTTCAATTTACCTTGGAGCGGGCAAGCATTGTGGAACCCAAGGCCACAGTCATCATGACAGGGTGCAACACCGCCTTCACGTCAAATACCTCGGAAATTCTCCTGTCATCATTATAAAAAAGCTGCGGAAAAAGGATGCAAGGCTGTCAAGCCGATGTGATAGTGGTGACGCCCGGGCCCCGAAGCCCGACCAAACATAAGCAAGTACTAGTAGGTTCGACAGAATCAACACACATGATTTCAGCCGGTATACACACCGTCTCCCTGCACCGGACTTCGCATCCTGGGAGAGTCCGCATAGACATCCTTTATAAATGTCAGCCCCGAGTCGGGGACACACATCAACCTCCCTCCCGAGCTCGTCGCCCCGTGACATCATGATCCCAATCGGAAAGTTGTTACTCGCCGCGTTTGCCTCTGTGACCGTTTTCGGACTCTGGAACATTTTCCAGTTCGTGTACCATGAATTCACTTCTCCCATCCGCCGTCTACGAGGTCCCAAGGGAACAAGCTGGATTTATGGTAATTTGCGCGACATTTGGAATACCGTACGTCATGGTGCCTGTCATCACGATAGCGACTGATCGCATCGTTCTCGCTCACTTCTAGGAGAACTCTGCACTTCATGAAGAATGGGCAAAACAGTATGGGACCACGATGAAATACAAGGGCTTCTTCAACGTAAGCTGGCCTTCAAAGATTGCATTTGCAATACTGAACACGGTGGTCCTCTAGAGCAACCGGCTATTCACTATGGACACGCGGGCTATCAATCATATCCTCACCCATAGCAATGACTACCAAAAGCCCTCCCAGCTCCGGTACAGCCTATCCCAGGTCCTTGGCGAGGGTGGGTTATCTCATCACATATTTTTCGTTTACACACGTCAACTGAAACTGAGGATTGTAGGCGTCCTTTTCGTTGAAGGTGCTCAGCATCGCCAGCAGGTTAGCATTCATTTTCTTGTCTTTGTCAACACTCACGAATCGCATAAACAGAGACGCACTATGGTGATTGAATCCTTGTAGTGACATCATTCGTGTGATTAAACCGACCATTCAGAACCCTGCATTTGGTCCAGCGCAGATTCGGGCGCTCACTGACATCTTCTTCGAAAAATCTATCCGAGTATGAATCTATTATTCCTTTCTGCGCAGGTCGCTTACTGTAGCCAACCAGCTTCGTGACGTCTTGTCGTCTGAGATTGCCAAAGATCCCACTGGGGCTACCACTGGCGCCCGTCTCGATGTCATGCCGTGGTTGAATAGAATGACACTTGACGTCATCGGTCTCGCAGGTGAGTTATTGGTGCTTGTCTCATGATCTGCGACGGACGAACGCCACTGACCGTGGTTAGGTTTCAACTACGACTTTGATGCACTAAACGCGAACGAGAAACCGAATGAACTTAACCAGGCTTTTGCGACCATGATTGCGGCGATTCAGAGCCAGGGTATCCTCGCCATTTTGCAAGAAGCGTTCCCGCCTTTGCGTCTCCTCGTCAGTGCCATGAACATTTCTTTTCCTGTTACGAATGTGTGTTTATCTTCTGTATGACAGCCTACCGATCGTGCACGCAAAGTCAAGGTTGCACAACGTACGATGGCACGCATAGGAAAAGAACTGCTATCGGATGCCAAGGCGGCCGCTCGGGCGAGCGCGACAGAAAAAGGCGAAATCGAAAAGAGCAGCTTGCATGGTCGGGATTTATTATCGCTGCTGGTTAAGGCGAACATGGCGACTGACATCCCCGAGAGTCAGAAGTTGTCTGACGAAGATGTGTTGGCGCGTGCGTTTTTCTCTATCCGCGGTTCTAAGATCAAGTCTCATGTATTCTTTTGCAGAGGTCCCCACGTTCCTGGTGGCTGGTCATGAAACCACAAGGTATGGTATCATATTTTCCCGAAACTTCGGGGACTTGATTGTGGTTCGATAGCACGGCGACTACATGGGCACTCTACGCGATGACGGAGGCACCGGAAATTCAGATCAAACTCCGGGAAGAACTTATTTCTGTTGACACGGAAACGCCGTCGATGGACGAACTCATGGCACTTCCGTACCTCGACGCTGTCGTGAGAGAGACCCTCCGTGTGCACTCACCCGTTCAAAACACCTTGCGGATCGCGATGAAAGACGATGTGTTGCCCGTCGAGAAGCCATATACGGACAAGTATGGCGTCGTCCACGAGTCTATCAGGTACGTCTCTCAGGCTGTGTCCCCCACCGCGAGTTCAATATATATCCTTCCTCCCACTCAGCGTCAGCAAAGGCGACCCGATCTTCATCCCCATTCTGGTGATGAACAGGTCACCAGAGTTGTGGGGACCTGACTCGTACGAATTCAAGTACGTCTCTTCTTCTGGTGGCTTACCTCGTTCACTCACGTGTCCCACCACCGATTTAGGCCAGAACGGTGGCAAAACATTCCGGAGGCTGTCTCGCAGATCCCAGGCGTGTGGGGTAACCAACTGAGCTTTCTCGGCGGCCCCAGAGCGTGTATCGGATACCGGTTCTCCCTCGTCGAGTGAGTCCAATGTTCATCCCAAGTGTATCTCGTTCCGGCACT
This sequence comes from Boletus harrisonii, assembly GCA_038093235.1. Classification (NCBI taxonomy): domain Eukaryota; kingdom Fungi; phylum Basidiomycota; class Agaricomycetes; order Boletales; family Boletaceae; genus Boletus; species Boletus harrisonii. The sequence continues at coordinate 24,069 of JBBPRV010000198.1, forward strand.
GATCTCGACCCGACCTGTCCCGTGTCGAACACAGAATGAAAGCGCTCCTCTTCACACTCGTGCGCGCGTTTGAATTCGAGCTTGCCGTGCCTGCCAGCGAGATTGGCAAAAAGTCGACGATGGTGCAGCGGCCTGTTTTGCGCAGCGATCCAGACAGCGGTCCTCAGCTCCCGTTGTTGATCAAGCCGTACACGCGGACTTGAGGCCCTAGGATCCAGGTGTCAGTGTAAAGTCGGACGGAGCTGTGAGTCTGTTATGTAGGTACGTTAATTGTTGGAGAACTCCCCATAAGTACAATATTATTTAGTTTACATTTACTACGTAGCCTTTCCTTTTTTGGACATCACTTCCGCATCGCGCAGCTTCTGTTTTCCTCCAAGTCTCATACATGCTCGACTGGAGGTAAGCACTAGCTACACCTTAGCATTTATCTGGACTGTCATACTATAGGTATTCACCACTTGTATTAGGTCTCGATTATTTATTTTGAAGTCCGCTGTATGCACGTCTTGAATCTAATGATGTACCACTGACTAGCAAGACTCGGCCTGCACGCAAACCATTAGAACAAGCGACCCAACGCACTGCGAGGATTATCATTGTCAACTTCGCTGTGTCAGTTTGCGGTCCAGAGTGAATTGTAACATTGGTCCATTGTGTTGCGACTCCATGATAACGACACTACCGTAGTACACGGTTGAACCGAGTAGTGGGTCATAACTTGGTGGGGAAGAATGCAACTGGGCCCTATTTACTAACACTACTAGTAATGAATGATTCAAGTTCTTTCGCACTGACGCTGCGGCGACCGCGTTCACGATACCCATCGTCATGTTGTCAGCCGCCGAGTGAGGCTAACATACTACGAGACAGTGGGCTATATAATCATAAATCACCATCAGGTCTGCACGCTATTTGTTTCATTGATCATGCTTATGCTTCCCGACGCTCATTTCGACGATCCACTCCTTAACGACGCTTTCGACTTCTCCCGATACCCAACTTTCAAGACAAGGAATGCAACACCGACGACTGTACGTTTCACAGCTTAAATATTAACCCCTTGCATCCTAATTGACTCGCCAAGAAGCCATACGAGCTGAGACACCGTGTTCGTGGACGATCTCTGTTGACGTATCACAACCGTGGATCGCCCCCTAGAGCGGAGACGTGTCGGCGCTCAAGGAATGTCTCAGAGCCACAGCTCGTATCCTCAACCAACTGCATGAGGGAATCTTGGTTCGCGAACGTTGCGTCCGCGCATACTGTCGGCGACATTGCTAACCTCTCCAGCGACGACGATATCTTTCCAACCATTCACTGCAGTCAAAGCACCACCGTCACTTGTGATACCTCTGTCGCTCGTTTGTGGTGTGATGGGGATTCTGATGAGCTCGAGAAGACGCCCGACACCACCTTGTGCGAGGATTCTTGCAACGTCTCCGGACACGTCGAATCGAGTGAATACACAGGCGAGGACGACTCTTTGTATAGCATGGACTCTGCCGATCAAGACGCGCACCCTTTCTTGCTTTCGATGCCGATTATCCCCCAGATCAAGCTCGAGCGCAAGGCCACTGTTAGGAAGCCCGACCCTGGTCCATTGTCGGAAGCTGCGCAGAACCAGTCCTTTCTTTCCCCCCGTATCCGGGATCTCAGAACGCCAGCAAGGATGTCTTCTCGTCGTTACGGTCGTATTCTCGCACCAACCAGTCCACCGGCAGCAGTCTCCGACACACTTGCGGCCAAGAGCCATGGTCATGGTGCTCTCAGCTTGCAGACATCTCGACGATTTGGGTCGGCCAGCTGGAGCGATCGCGTGGAACATCGTCCCGCCGAGCTGGTATACATGCATTCAGCGTCCGAACCTATGCTGAACTCTGCGTACGCATCGGACGACGAGGAAGAACCTCTTTTGAAGAAAGGGATCGAGGAGTCCCCTCATTCCGACATGCTGTTATCTACGATCGTAGAAGTGGAGTCGTTCCCTGCACCGGATAGCGATCGCCTGGAATTGGACACCGACGAGCACCTCAGGACGAAACAGATCCCCCATAAACACATCAAATGCAGCCACCAACGGTCTTCTGTGAACCATTCGATATCTCTCAGCAGCATCGTTCACGCTGTTGCCGACGGATGTGCTTCCCTTGACCTCCTCCTTCGCAAACCCAAATCCAAACCCCACGCGCGTGTCCCGAATGCGCACGATCCAACCTCCAAATGGGCTCCAAAGCAGGGACAGATCGTCATCAAGGTATTTGTCCCCTCGACGGATGACATCTGGATGCTCCGTGTACCACAGGACGTCAGCCTCGCTGACTTCACATCGAGGGTGGCGGTCAAGCTTGGATTTTCCGTTTCCTTTAGCGGGAGCCTTTGGGACAAACCCAAATATTATTTTAGGACGGACGAGCGGTTCAAATCGTGGGTCAAAGGGCGCATTAGGTTCGGGCGGAATCTACCTATCGTTGCTCATGTTCTCCCGCCTTTGCCTTTGGTGAGGCTGAGCGTGGATGGGGACGGCTGCGAAGTTTGGTGTTATGCATAACAGAGGGGGATATCACATCTATGATAGTCACTCAATGGTATCGGGATATGTGTGAGCATGGCTCCAGGTTTCCGGAGAAGCGTGTAAATAAGAAGGTGAGGGACATACCGCAAAAAGGATGAGGTGCTGCGCTGTCATTTGCATTTTCGATAGACCAAAAGGTTGAGAAGGCTGGGCTGGGAACATCCTGACGCTGACAGAGCGAAAGCCAGCCCGCCGCCCATCAGTCATCTTGCCAGAAAGGGCCAAGGCTTCCTTGGCACCGAAAGATTGCAAATTCGTACTGACCGCGGAGGGGAAGGTGTGGCTTATTCTTATCGTCGGCGGAGGGCGTCACGGCGGGTGAACACTGGCACCGATCACCTTTGCCACCTCGATCCGATGAAATCGGAAGCGCTTGTGTGCCATTTAATGCAGTGTTGCAGAACTGGCTCGTCTCCAAATAGGAGTGCAGGTACAGATCTGCGTGCAGTGACACGACATATTTACGAGTGAGGAGTGTGCAGAAAACCACCATGCTCCTTTCCCCCGTTTCATCTCGTTGAGTCGTTCCACGATGTCAGTGTTGCCCCAACTTTTGGACGAGTCGATTGTAATTGCGGAGCAAGCGAATGAAGTGAGACAATCTACCCGGTTTGGTTGTGCGGAAACACGACACGTAGGTTGAATAGGTTGAATAGTTTAAGCCGCCGCTTGGAGGAGTTGCAAGGTTAACTATCGCTGCAGGTATAGTTGGCCTTGCCAGTGATAGACGCCGTAGCATCTGTTGGTGAACAACTCGATCCGGTCACCAGATGTGGAAAGAAGGCCTAAAGGGACCAGCCCCTTGTCAGGTCCCCGTAATACTATCCAATTTGATTTCCAAGGACTAAGTGGCCAGCATACAGAGAATTGCCTCACCG
>JBBPRV010000199.1:0-27470 GCA_038093235.1 Boletus harrisonii
CGTCGAGGGACGGGGAGGGTGTGATACGACGGCGGGGGGGCGGGGCGGGGAGGGGAGTGGGGAGGAGGAGGGGAGAAGGCAAGGGGGGAGGCGGGGAGGGACAGGGAGGGAGGGACATGATGAGGGAGGGGCGAGCGGGATGGCTTTATAGCGATCATGATAGCCAAATCGGGGAGTGGCGGTGACGAGTCAGCTTCGATCGTGTCGTCCGCGGTGTCACGCGGCCCGTTTGACTCGGAATGACGCCTCGGTGGCTGGCAGGGGTGGATGGCCCTACAAAACCCCGTCCTCGCCCCCGGATCACCCATCCACCATGTCCTCGTTGCTTGTCGCTTGCACCGTCTTGCCCCTCCTTTCCTTCGCCCTTCCTTTGTCGTACACTCACTCCTTGCTTCACAGATCTCCTCTCCGCCCACGAATCATGACCTATTATCCGGACTGGGCGCCCCCAAAGTCTATCGATTATTCCCTGTTCGACACCGTCATCTTTGCCTTTGCTCTCCCCGACCAGAACTATCAGCTGCGTTGGGACTCCGATCAGGCCCCCTCCTTGCTCGCCAGTATCGTTCCGGCCGCACACGCTGCTTTATCAAAGGTCTCCCTCAGCATCGGTGGTTGGACCGGAAGCAGGCCAGTCCCATCCTTCCTTGCGGATCTCACCCCCTCACTCCATCTACCAGGTACTTTTCAAACGCAGTCGCAACCCCTCAGAGCAGGGAAATCTTTGCCAGCAACATCCTCGACACCTACAAGCGATACGATCTCGACGGCATCGACATCGATTGGGAGTACCCAGGTCAAGTAGGACAACCAGGAAACGCCGAAAGCGCCACCGATTCATACAACATGCTCCAGTTCTTCAAAGTCCTTCAGCAGAAGCTTCCTCCAGGTGCGATGATATCCGCTGCCGTACAAGACTCCCCTTTTGTCGGTTCAGACGGCCACCCAATGAAGGACGTCTCCGCTTTCTCCCAGTTTGTCGACTGGATCACCCTCATGAACTATGACACCTATGAAAGTATGCTCCTTTCTCTCTTCCCCTCCATTCGCTCTCCATCACACCTCCCTTTCCCTAGCCCGCGTGCCCCCTGGCCCAAATGCCCCTCTCTCCGATGCTTGCGGCAACTCCTCCCAGCCCACCCAGAATGCCGTCGGTGCTTACAATGCCTGGACAGCGGCCGGATTTCCTCCCCAAAAGCTGGTTCTCGGTGCCCCTGCGTACGGCTACATCATCCAGTCCAACGCTAGAAGGCTCTCCGCACGTTCCCCTTCTCGCGCTTATTCCGAAGATGGTAGCGGCCAAATCCAGTTCCAATCACTCATAAACCAAGGCATTCTTGCACAGAATCCAGATGGATCCGTCCGTCCGTCCGAGTCGTCAGGTTTCACCCGTGGTTGGGACGACTGCTCCGCGACCCCCTTCCTTCGTTCGGACTCGGCTGGACAGGTAATCTCATACGATGACATGGACTCCCTCGGTATAAAGGCAGCTTGGGTCAAGAAGATGAACATGGGTGGTGTCAACCTGTTCGACGTACACGGAGATACCCCCCAATATCATCTCACCCACGCTTTACGTGCCAACCTCTTCCCGAGTGCTACACAATCGACAGTTTCTTCGAGCGCTGTACCCCCCTCTTCGGTGCCAGTGACTTTGTCCCCGAACACGATACCGTCTACGAGCACGGCATCTTCGTCAACAAGCGCCGGCCCTCCCTCGTCGAGTGCTTCCCAGCCCAGCCAAGTCCCCCTGGCTCCGACTCTACCTGGTAGTATCGTGCTCATCTCTCGCAGAAACTGACGCATCTGGTTCATGCGGACTCCTCAGAACGCACTTGCTATTGTCCTTGGTATTTGTCCATTACGTTTGTCTCAGCACAGATCAAGTTGGAAGAAGGAAGACTGCGATTTCTCGCCATGTTCTTTACGTGCTATTACTCTATAAATGAATGTCCCATGCGCTGGCAATATTACGAGAAATTCATGAGACTGGTTCGAATAAAATTCTGTTCCTTGAAGTCTGGAAAGTTCGAAACGAAACAGCGTGTTGCACATGTAAATGCCGGACGGACCGAAAGATCGCAGCGAATCATTTTCGGTATAGCAAGCGACATCCTTGATAGTGACAATGTATCCATCTTTATCAAATCGGCCACTCGTGTAACCTCTACTCTCGATCTTCGCCTGAATACCAATTTCCAACAAAGTAGGCGTCCAGAACGATCTCGTGCCATCACCTGGGGACGGCATGCGCGACCCCGCCGGGCGAAACAGAGCCCCGATGGTGACGGCGCGGCGACTCACCGCGAAAAAGCCATCTGCTCTGGGCCGCTTAGATGAGAGCGGTATCTGGAAGACGGGGAGTAATCGTGGCAGGACGTGGCTAATAAAGCCTGATATAGTGATCCCGCCCCGCGTTCCAAAGCTGATTACATGATACGCAACACTTTCTTCGGACCTCCTTTGATGGAAAAAGAGTCACGCCAGTTGTGTGCATCCGTTGGTAGCACCAAGGACGTGACGGAACTCCTCGTATATGAGGTGGGGTGAGTGGAGCAACCAGGTGAACGCACCGTGCGAGGAGAGAGAACGCGATGTAAACCATTCCATTCCGAGAGAGGATGTGATTGTCAATGCCTTTGTGCGTGGGGCTCGGAGCGGAAGACTGCTGACGGTGTCAGGAAAGTACCGTCGACAGTGGGTGCCCACCACCGATGCGGCGCCGCTCAAGTACCTGCCTTACAGCCCATCGAGAGGCAATCCAGTTCTTCACTGCCCCATCACGACTAGAATTACCCAAGAAGGCTAACCACCCAGTCGGACCACGAAATCGAGACGATCTCCATGGAACGGGATGTAAAAGGCAACGATCCGATTCAGACAAAATCCACAGCAAGGTTGTTTGCATATGTGTGTACACACCCATGTAAAACAAACCCAAGCAAACCGTTCTTCCATCTCTTCGTTCAACGCGCTCGATCGTATAATTCAAGTGTGAGTATTTTTTTCCCTTGAATTTTCTCTTGCATCTGCGGTGGTGATGACTCTTTTATTCACACTGTATGAAAGCACTCGTCTCTGACTTGTGGTTCGTGAGTTTTCTCTACAACGGTAGCTGAACCGTAGTTTGTGGTTGAGATGTGGAATATTTGCGATTTACTAACATTCATTGCTCAGGGCAAAAATGCATCGCCGTAGCACGTCAAATATCACCCTTTATGATTTGTAAATATACTCAGGGCAGTTAATACTGGGAGAATCGAAGCAATTTCCGCAACCTCGGAATCAAACCACTGCATGTCAAATGTCGGATGTTGTCACATCATCTCCCAAATCGAAAGCATCCTTGGGAACTTGGCCTTGAATTGGTGTCAGAGCGCCCTTCAAGATGTATAGATAAGGTGCGGATTTGATGGGCGGCGGGAATGATTGATATCCGACCAGTAAGTTACAACGAGGACATGAGAACCTGTACTGCCTTTCATGGCCTCCTGACCTGTAGACAAGTAGTCTCTGCAATCATAACACTTCACGGGGACGTAACTTCGTACCTTTCAACGAGCACAGGCTCAACAGGGTTGGCATTTAGTTTGAACACCACCGCTTTCATGGCACCACTGTCCTGGGAACATATGATAGTAGCCCCATCTGTTTGACGCTTTGGGAGCTCTGCAAGACTTTTTTCGATCACAAGCTGCGAAAAAGGAAAAGGCACATTAAGTGGCGGAAAACAGGGCGGAGGTAATTAGACGTACAATGAATTCTCCGCAGATGCAATCTGTGGAATCAACGCGCGGATGAGTGGGTGAGACTCGAAAAGGGACCGATGACTCACAGTACACCCTGAGAGCTGCTACTGCCGACGCCGTGGGCTGGGCTGTGACAGTGCGACAGGGGGTTTACAAAGGGCGTCGCGACGATTTGCTCAGGGTCAGGGGAACGAACTCACCATCCGTAGACGAAGAAACGGCTGAGCGGGAAACAACCTTGGGCATGATGGGCGGTCGAAAGATGCCACAAGCGGTGATGATTGGCTGTCAATATAACTCACGTGATCTATCCGCAGGTCCAATTGTCTGCAGTTTCGTTATTTATCCTTACGCATCTTCGTTTCCACTCTCATCTTCCCCTCCATGGCAGAGAAAGATGCCACAGCGAGACTTCGAAGAGCAGTCAAAGGCAAGTATTCTCGTACTCATCACCACAACTCCTCATCCTTCCACAGAGAACAATCTCTTTCTTGTCAAGAGACTCATACAAAGAACGGACATGCGGAATCCCGACCCTGGTACGAAGCGGTACACGTCTCTGGCGTGGGCTGCTGCTCTCGGTCACGAAGAAACGTTCGAGTTTCTTCTTACCGCTGGCCACGACGATGAAGAACTCAGCAGAGTGTGTATCCTGTGCATCGTTCACGCTTCAACTCCCGGCTTACACCCTAGCGACCAGGATGCAGAAAGTAATACGATCCTTATGCTTCTCGCCGATTTCAAACCACCCCCACCGAATCCGTACGCACCCGGTCCATCTCAACTCGACCAGATGGGTGCTGCATTGCGCATGGCTCGGCTATATTACGACCGCTATACATGGATCCTCGATTGGTCCAATACCCAGGGAAAGACTGCGCTCCACATAGCAGCTTTGAAAGGAAACGAAGAACTCGTCCGCGTGCGTGGATTCTGAACTTCAGTTCCCGCGTGTTATTGTCTTATTGTAAATTGTCGGTCTGTTATTAGATGCTGTGTGATTTGGGTGCTGATTTTGACTTGGCTGATAATAAAGGCAACACCCCTCTTCACTAGTGAGTTTTCAGTTTTCATCATTTGTTTTTTGAGCAGAACCAATGGTTGTATCATTAGTGCCAGCTCTTGGGGTCACCTACCGGTATGGGTTTAAGTCGACGTCTGTCTCGTGTTTCGCTCATCATACAACTCAGATCGTCCAGCTGTTGATTGAACGGGGTTGTCAGTTTGCTGCGCGTAATAACGATGGCTTCACTGCCTCGGATTACGCTTACTCGTGAGTAATCATCTTACCCCGACCGAAGCGCTCCAACAGCCATTGGCAGGTTTAGCACTAGAGATACACTGCAGGATTCCGCACGTTTACAATTCGAGAACAACAAAAAGTCTCGCCGCATGGTCTTTGCTCAAGCCGCTGCTAGAGGGAGCGAATGGGGAGGGGGGCTGGTGATAGACCGGACTGCCCATCTGCCCGTCAGGCCAAAGGACTTTGAAAGTGTCACTGCGCGTATGCGAAGCGGTTCTGGCGGGAGTCGCACAACAACGACTTCAGACAGCGGTGACTTTGACAGCGCTGGACTTGCGCCAAACGTGGCCACGAGCCTATCTTCATTATCTTCCTCTGCATCTCATTACCCTAGACAGCCACCTCAATTCTTGCATTCGCCACCACAGAGACCAGACAATACTTTATCTGCGAGTAGCAATGGAACCTTCTCCGTAGCCTCTCCTGGTCCTTCGCAGTCACTGTCTCTAAACCCTCCGCCTCAAGCATCACTATCGCCCATTGTAAATCGAATGCGAGAACGGGATGCCGACGAAATGGAGAAGTACATGAAACGTAATCGAAGTGGAAGCGCGGGAACGTCCTCGACGGATAACAAGTCGCAGGCCGGGCCGGCTTTCGCTTCGGCAGGCTATCCAGCCGATGGGGATGAACTCGATGACATCTCTTCGCTGGCAATCACGGGGACGACGGCTCCCCGAAGGCTTCTGCGACCATCTTTTTCCGCTGCACAGCTGCGAACTTCGCCATCCCCTGTCTCCATCCCCACTCAGCCAGCACAAAGTGATGCATCTCGAAATAGGGCCGGGACGAATCCCAGTAGTGTACGCCCTGGGCAGTCCTCTCTTTCTCCTATCCCCATGGTCTCCAGGGCATCTTCATCTGACTGTCCTCGTTATGAGGAGAAGCTAGTTGAAGAGCCAGAGATATACACTGGACCACCCGTACAATATGCACACTTCCCAGAACCGCCAAGAAAGAGCAACCGCAGCGCTTCGTCTTCAGCTGCGGCTGCGATTACGCGACGTCTACCCTTCAATCTATTGTCAAAGCCCACTCCACCCCCGCCTCCCGAGCACGGACACAGCGGTCATCGAAGAGGTTCTTCGACGACGTCCATTCGAGGTTGAGCTTTTACAAGATTTTCCGCGTGTACATTTTCTGTAGTCATTTGCGTTTGAAGAACTGTTGTCGGATTAGCTTGCAAGGACTCGGTGGCACATCCTACATACACAACCATTGTAGCACACGCATCATCTTGTTATCATGCACATGAAGTCGGAGAATGCCGATTACGGCTAACTTGGTGATAGTTGTTCGCTTGAAAAGGGAGATTTTGCTCGCTGAACTGCTCCAATTGCGGTTAGTTCTGACTGGGTCGTTTATGTTTCCAAACTAGTTCCACCTTCTATACCTCCACCGTCTCTGCCCCCCCTGGCTCGATGGCTATTCCATACAACGTTGACACCGACCCCGACCCAACATCCCAAATTGCATGGCCTGCTGCACGCCACAGGCAACGTACAACATCCGGCCCCCAGCTTGCACAGGGTTCTGAGCCCTCCAGTGAGACAGCAGTGTCGTACGATAGCACGGTCGACTCCGGGAAACGGTCTACGATTCCAACCGAACCCACGCGTCACCTTTTAAGCACATGGAACCTCATAACGCTCAGCATATCTATGGCAGGAGCCCAAGTCGCTTGGACTGTGGAGCTCGGGTAAGTGTCGACGATGAACGTGCGTAAGGCGAGATGTCGTCAATGACACTCGTATGTGTAGATACGGCACGCCGTTCCTCCTTTCACTTGGCATATCCGAGCAAGTTACAAGTCTGGTCTGGCTTGCTGGCCCTATAAGTGGGTTGATCGCTCAACCTCTTATCGGTGCGTTGACCCTTCTCTTTTGCGTTAATTTCGTGAGACGATAACCTCTGTGACAGGCGCCATCTCTGATTCATCGCATTCTAAGTTCCGGCGTAGGTATTGGGTCATTCTTTCGACCGTGGCACTCGTACTCTCTACGGCTTTGCTCGCATACTGTCAGAGCATCGCGTCTGTCTTTGTGGACTTGTTTGGTGGAGGTGCTGGTGACTGGGATCCCGAACGGCAGAAACAAGTGCGTCATCAATTACCTCAAGATATACTTGCGCTAATATCACATTTCTAGGTTTCTAACGTCGCCATTGGCATCGCCGTCTTCGCATTCTATGTTCTTGATTTTGCGCTCAATGCATTGCAAGCATCCCTACGCAACCTTCTGTTAGATATTACCCCCCCTGAGCAACTTAACGCTGGAAATGCATGGCATAGTCGTATGAGTCAAGCGGGCAACATTATTGGATATGGTTTTGGTACGTGCATATGTTGTCATGTATCATGACGTCAGTGGCGCTGTGTTCAACGCGCTGTGAATAGGATTTTTACCACTTGCGAAGCTCCCTTTTTTGGATTTCTTGGGAGGTGACCAGTTCCGCAAGTTTTGTGTTGTTAGCATCATTATCCTCGTCATTACCGTCTGGATCACATGTTTCTGCCACGAAGAGAGGGAAACCGTCAGTGCGAGGAAAGAAAGGTGGGATCCCCTACTGCTTTCCTTTTGCACAAGTTGATCGTCTGTATGTAAGGCATAACAAGCTTTACCATGTGTTGGAGAACATTTATTCAGCCATCACTAATATTCCCAAGCCTATCAGGAGGGTTTGTTTTGTGCAACTCTTTGCTTTCATGGGCTGGTGCGTTACCTTTCTGGTTATGCGGTCATGTACCACCACCTTACATGACCTCCACACAGGTTCCCCTTCCTTTTTTACTCCACCACTTACGTTGGTCAAGTCATGGCTTACCAGCTGGGTGAAGAGCCCGACATTGAGATAGCCACACGGACCGGTGAATTTGCGATGCTTCTTTACAGTATCGGTATGTTTCTTTATGCCCCATTTTACTGTAGTTTGGTCAAACAGCTCCGCCAACAGTGGCTGTCATTGCGGGTGCTGCTCTTCCTTACCTTGCACGCCGCGATCCCAGTCTACTCCCTGAAGAAGGCGATGACGAACAGACACACATCCAGCGCCTCCGCCTTAACCTTCATCAGTGGCGTGAAGAAGCTCTCGCTTCAGGGAAATCAGTCCAACTTCCTCGGAGGCCAATCCTCCTAAGGGACATCTGGATGGGTGCTATGGTGCTTTTTACGATACTGATGTTCTCTTCATTTTGGATATCGACGGTCTCCGGAGCAATCGCTATGATCAGCCTTGTCGGCATCTGTTGGAGTGTAGCTTGTTGGGTACCTTTCGCTATGATCATGGAGGCGGGCATTCCTTTCGTTTTGTTGGATATTCTGAACGTTGACTGCTTTAACACAGTTCCTCAAGGAGATGACAGAACGCCCATCGAAGCCAGCTACTTCACGTCCGGCAGCACGACGCTCTGTTAATGAACGCGATTCGCTCATGCAACGCGAGTACGGCACAGAGACGGATGGCACTACCGTTGGCGAACCATTGAATGGGGGCGAAACAAAACCTTTGGCGGGGGGAACGATACTTGGAATTCACAACCTGGCGATTGTGATGCCACAGTTCATCGTAAGTATTACTGTTTCTCTCGTCACAGCTCATCCAATGTCATGCATACCATAGATCGCCCTTGTGGCGAGCTTCATCTTCCACATCGTTGATGAATCCGCGCCTGCCAACCCACTTCCTTCTCCTCACCCTCAAGATGTTTTGTCGAACCTCGCATCGGGTGGCCTCGGTGACCATACGACTTACTTGGGGAAGAATGGTGTGGCTTGGGTATTGCGATTTGGTGGTCTCTGCACACTCTTCGGCGCTGCATTTGCAAGAATGGTGCCACCCACGAAAGCGGAGAAGGAGACTCGGGCAGCATTTAAGGCGTTGAAGGCGTTGAGGGCAGAAGAGGAAGAGCCTTGATTTTGGAGTACACTAGAACACGCAGGACAGTAGTTGTCGAACAGCACATGCTTGCATTTGTCATCAACGTTTCCCTTGCACTATTCCCTCTATTTATTCTGGTCATCGCTGTCGTTTGGTCGCTGTTGTCAACGTTTTCGCGTCCGTGTATGATGTACTTGTCATTTTTTTCGGAGATATATGTATGCCAATTTCTGCTAAACAGCCATCAGTGTGACCGCCCAATCCCATCCAATCCCCTCCCTCGAAGCAACATAGCGAGAGGGCACAATTGTCAGTGCTGGCATCTCACTCCCAAACATGGCTTCGAGAAAGGGGACAATGACTGTATATCGGGGAATGGCCAAAAGAACGATTTTAGCAAGCGTTACGAGACAATGACGGAGACCCGACTTACATCTCCCGCTCCCGCTTGACTGATGGCTCACAAATGCTTTCGCAGTCAATGTGCGTTCCAAAAAAGGTGTAAAATCCAGGATCGTCTTCATTTGAAATGCTGCCTCCGCGACGAGCGCATCTCGCAGGTTAGACATGCCAGTAACCCGCACAAAGACGACAGCGCAGGCCTCTGAAGAGGGTGGAAAACCCGATATTTCATAGTGGACTTGAATGTCGGCGCCAGGGCATTTGGGGTGTTGAATTGTCATATCGCCTTCATTTTTGTTCCGGGATGGGTGGACCAGAATACGCCACGAGTGTCAAGGACTCTGACGACGCAAAGGTGAAGAGCTTTACCTTGAACGAATTCAGGAGACTTGTCCACTGCTGGTTCACATTCCTCCCCATCCCCTTCCTTGCATGAATCTAGATTTGAAGTGACAAACCGGCCGCTGTGTACCAGAACTTGTTTCTCTAGGCGAGCACCGCGCGGGAGGGATGAAAGGATTGCATAGAGCGTCGGTGTCAGCTTCTTTAATCGTCACAGGATTAACGCGGTCAAGAGGCGAGGGACAAGGCATGCGTACCCCATCAATCAATTCCACATTCTTCCGGACGTGGTCCACGTCCGCCATACGAATGAGATAATATATCGCAAGCTGGATCCATCCCCCCTCCCCACTTCCAGCTCTTGAAACGTCGTCCGTGCCTGGTTCAGAGTTTGAGTCACTCCAACCGAACCCACCCTCGCTGCCGTCGCCCAACCTAGAATTTGGTGCTGCTCGGATGATTCGCGCTGTGTGCTGTAGGATCAGGGCTGTCTCAAGCGGAAGTGTTGGGGACGTTGTAGAAATTTGGGAGGAAGGAGTTGTGCGTGCGAGCGAAGGTGATGGTAGAGCCAGGGAAGAAGGTATCAATCCGATTTGGCCAGATATGAATGTATAAGGTGGTATCTGTGGATTGAACACAGTCGTTTAGAGTGGGTGGGTGGGTTGGCATAACGTTGAGCTCAAAGATCACGGGTGAAAGCAAAGACTCGCGTACACTGATAGCTTGTGAATAAGGACCTATGTTCGCAGGTGCCCAATAGCTCAGGCTCTGAACGTGAAGAGCTTTTCTTGTTCCTGTTTCACCTTTCATCCCCCCTGTAACGATCTTGTTGTCCGGTGTTCCACTTGGTCCTCCAACCCATGCCAAGCAATCCAGTCCAACACCTACTCCACCGACACCTACGCAAGCTCTTGCAGGCGGCGATGCACCAAAAAAGGATGCGTAGGCAGCATTAGCAGAAGAGAATGTTGAGCCGTCAAGGTCTGGAAGGAAGAGCGTGATAGTTGCCGAAGTTGGTAGGAGTTCCGCACGTGTGGAACAAGTGGGTGAATTTTTGGCGAGCAACTCTGGTTGAAAGCATTGGAGGTGGTGTGATGGTGACGAGCCTATACGTACTTTGAACTATTTCAAAGCAATGCGTGACTTCGTCTCCGACACTCGAAGGGCGCGGATGAGACATTGGGAGGCGGACGTTCCCGATCGCGATCCATGGACCGATGCAGCGGACAGATGGCGCAAGTTCAGGTAGTACATGCGGGTGGGATGAGTTGGTTCCTGTGGCTGAATCTGACGCCGCTGCATCATAAAAGGACGTCTCCACACGTCTACGCAGAGTTTCAAACGATGGTTCGAGTAGCGGAGGAACAGATATGTCGAGAGTGGCTGCTGGAGTGGCCTCTTTCTCGACCAGTAGCGCATGCTTGATTCGGAGATAAGCCACGGGCGCGACGTCGCTCTGGTCCACTACCACGACCTCTTTTACCCTGATGTCGATGCAACTCTTGAATAACGGACTGTCGGTTGTGAAGGTCTCGTATTCCCCTCCCTCTCCGCACGGGTGCGTACCGAATCTCTGGTGAAGTGATACGAGTTTTGGTTGCATAGACGACAGTGGTCTTGCAAGGTCGGAAGGAGTGAGACCCGCTCCGGCAATCTTGATAAGGATAGCATTTAAACCTGAAGATATCATTTCGGAGAGGAGAGAAGTCTGATTGCGTTGCCAGAGGTAGGCAAGAGGCGTCAGTGAGAGGCGACGGCAGCTGTAAACGGATGAGTGAGGGAAGAGCGAAGAATTAGATCACAGACACATGTTCTACGCGTACACGTTGATAGTTTGAGAGGATGGCGCCAACGGAGACGGCTTGAATGTCTGGGCGATGCTCCTGGAACACAAATAAGTGCGAGGAGACGAATACAATGGCAGACAGACCAAGACATTGCAAAGCAGTGCGTAGAGGTCCTCTGTCTCGTCTCCGACGATGCCACCGCCACCGGCGGATTTGAGGCCATACTCTACGGCGTGCTCTACTGGATTGCCTTGTATGACACGCCTGTAGAGAGGGATGCGGAGTGCCTGTGCGACAAGCGCGATGGCATCCTGACCGACTGTCTGGTACATGTACGAGTCGATCTCATCTAGTCACTGGCGAATGAGCCAAGGAGGTGTGAGAAGGATGGACGTACCCGTTCCGGGGTGGGGAGAGAGCGTTGCTGCAGCTACGAGCTGGTGGTGGTTGTGCTGGCAGTGCAGCAGGTTGAAACAGCTGTCCTTGCCGCCGCTGAGCAACGCGACGTACTTCATGGTAGGGCGGCGAACACGACCGTTGAAGTTATCTTATCGAGCCGACCCCCAAAGGCGGGGTGCGCGCCGAGTCGGGAACCCACTGCCCTTGCTCGACGGTGGGCTCGCCGGTCGCCACGATGCTCTCTGCGCACTACACGGGCAGTTCGCCCGCTCACCCGCACTCGCAGCACACTCCTCTCCACCCCGCCCTATCTTCTCATTCAGCCCAGCAAGCACAGTATACCCACCACCAGCACGCCATTTCTTCACTCCTCCCCACCCCGCCTTCCTCGCCGCCAACAATCGGCATGCATCCAGTAGAAAGCACGATATCCCTCCTCGAGTCTCTCGTCGCCTTCTATCACCAGGAGCGTATGTGGGTGTACCGCACCCGCGCTCAGCTCGAGATGGGCCTCCTCCACGCACCGGATTCCCCTTCTGACAGCTCTGTCTCCGTCAATACTGAGCTCGACGGCGATTCTGACTCTCCGGGTCGGCTATCTGCGTCCCCTTCAGACCCCGGAAAGACAGCAGAAAACGCTTCTCCCTCCCCACCGACAAAATGGCTGAAGCGCAAAAAGGCCTTTAATCTGAGACTCGAGGGCATCTCCTCCACACGCAGCATGCTCCACGCAGTCGCACGCGGGGGGATCTCAAAGCATCCACATCCGCATACCCAACACCGTGCTCGGCAGAGCTCAAATCTCAATCCCGCCTCTGTTCCAGCCTCTTCACACCAGGGTGCGATGCACGGGTCGACCTCGGCTGCACTCCACCTGCACCCGTCCGTGTCGATGGCTTCGTCAAACACTGCTGTATCGTTCTATCCTCCAACGGCAATTAACACGGCGACGACACTGACTTCCCCTTATCTCTCCCACCCTTCTTTCCAATTTTCAACGTCGGCCAATCAGCAGCCTCTCACGCCTGGAGTACCGGCGCCTCGATACGTCTCTACACCCGCTCTCCATACGCACCCCACTGTCCAGCCGTTTCAGTCGCACCCAACACACACAGGTCCGCTTGTTCTCGGTGCTGGGGGTCGTGAGCCCACCGTCCAGATACTGGAAATGTTTGAGCGAATGATGCAGGCCCGCATGGAGAGCTGTGAACGGGTCACAAGAATGGTCAGGGAGGCGAACAAGCCTGGGGGGATTGGCGTCGGAGGCACGGGTGTTGTGGGAGGCGTTAGTCTCGGGAGCGTTGGCGGACCGGTCGGCGGGTTTGGTGGACCAGTTGGGTTGCCTGTAGGTGTTGGACCGCAGGAAATAGTTGGAGACTATTTACACGTCCAGGCTACGGCGCAGGGAGGTCCAGAGATGATGTCCACGCAGACACCCACGCAGCAGGGATTTCCGATGGGGGTAAACATGGGATGAATATTTACTATGCCTGATGGTTGACAACGTTGATGTTCCGTACTTGTTGTTTGTTCTTGAAATGGCAGTGTTGGTGTGACTACTCTGACCGCAGCCGTCGACCTCAGGCTCGCACGACCACATCCGTCCACCATGTCTGTCCGATATGCCCCCATCCCAAATCCCCGCACAGACCCGGACACGACTAACGAGCTCGATGCTGCCTTCAACGACTCCGATGACGACGACGACCTCGACGAATCCCGTCCTCTCAATCCTCCATCAACCCGCCCTTCACTCGATCACAACACTACCACCTCCCTCACATACGACTTCAACACCCCCGTCGCAGACTGGGATCAGCCCCCACCCGGCTCACCGCCCCCAGCGACACCCCTCGCTCTCCCAAACTCCATAGGAAACTCCAACGGAGTCATACCCACTTCTACGCACGCTATGATCCCTCATGCACCGACCAGTTGGTGGAGACGTGCCACTGCAGTCCTGCCCACTCGCTATGTCCCACAGTTGGGTCAATCCAGATCGTCTGGCAGAGCTCGGGTGATTGGCGGAGGTACAGGCAATGACGGCGTGTTCAGTAACGTTAGTGCTAAACCCACAACTTCTGGGACTCGCGTACAGGATGGTCGGTCCCGTCATTACCCTCCTCGATGCTTCCTTATCCTCACCCTTTCTCATCGCAGGTGATAGTATCTACATCGTTCCCGAAGAATCCTCCTCGACAGCGCCACCCTCTTACGCCGCTGCCCAGGCGGACGCAGCACCGCCATACCATACTTCGCTCATTCTCCTCCCTCCTTCCGCCCTTTATGACGCCAATACCCTTTCTGGCCCACCAACTCAAGGTTCAGTCATTGTCGACTCCTTGCCCACAGGCACCCTGTTTGCCTTCCTTTGGAACACACTCGTCAGCACTACCTTCCAGTTTGTCGGCTTTGTGTTGACTTGGGTCATGCATACGACACATGCTGCCAAATTCGGGAGTCGTGCGGGTCTTGGCATCACCCTCATCCAATGGGGCTTCGCACTACGTGCTAGGCTTGACGACACCATGAATGCTGGTACAGGCACGTGGGAAGATGGCACTAGAATCACGTTCGGGAGTACCAAAGAAGCTGAAGACTACTACAACAGCATCGCGTTGTTCGGTAATGGCACTGCTCCAGCTACCACCACGCAACCCATACCCGCACAAGGCGAAAGCCAATGGAATAACTCGTTCATGACAGGCCCAATCGCGACCGAATGGCTCTCGTTTTTCATGATGACCATTGGTTGGTTCTTACTATTAACATCCTCTCTTGGGTTCTGGCGCGTCAAGCGATGGGAAGGATCCATCTTGGCCTCTCATGCCTCATCCCCTTCTAGGAGTCACACCAGGATCCAGTCAGAGATCGCGGACGAGGAAGAAACCAGACGTCAGTCCTTCTTTGAGCGCATCGGCCTATCCCGCTACCTAAACCGACATCAATCGTCTGAACTTGATGGGGGCGTCGGCGCTGGGTCTGACTTACCCCTCGTTTCTGCTGAGGATGGCAGTCTAAGAGGTCCTGTCCACCAACAAAGTGGTACACCGTGGTATTCCGACTCGGAGCGCGCGAGGAGAGCGAGGGAGGCGCTCGCAGGGGAAGAGAGACTTTGCGAAGACTTGAGGGCCGCGGGGTTGTTGTGAACGATCATATATCCTTTGCTGTTGTCATCTTGTTCAAGTTCAAACTCGGAAAGACCAACCCGCTTGGGTGATGTGCCGAGAGACCCTGTTATTTGTATTGTTATATACGCTAATCGCTACCTTGGGTCGGAAGGGATTCACTGACTACTCGTTTCATTCTATAAATCTACTTTGCTGGACGGACCCGCCTGACATTATAACATACTTTCCACCTGGGCATTCTTTTGCTGACATCACAAATCTTTTCGTTGATATGCAACCTTGTAAACCTGGCTTTCGGTGACGCTTTCAACCGTCGACTCTGCAAGCCACTCGTTTATGGCCGTTTCTTCAGGAACACCTCCACATTGAACTCCAGTGCCGAGCAGGGATAGTTGATCTCGAAATTGGCCAACACGGAAGGATGCAGCACACCCAAAGTACCTATCACCGCGTCGCTGAACACAGTTGCTTCTTTGACATTGTTGAACGTCGCCTGAATAGTCGGGGGAGAGCGATAATAGATCGTCGCAGCACGACCAGTGAAGTAGGCTGGATCTATGGCGAGAAATGCATTAGCACACCATGTTCTCTTCCATCCGAGAAAGAGACGTGTGACCGACCATCCCCTTCAACGATGTAGTAACCATATGGTTTGTCATTGTCCGCTTTTCCAATCCTGGGCACTTCCAGCATCTTCATAGCCCTGTCCAGCAATCCATGCACAACCTCGAAACCAGCAGTCTTGCTACACCAAACAGCAGCGGCATGTCTCTCATTTCTCGCTTGGCGCTCTTTAGTGGTGTCCTTGTACACGACATCCGAGAGTTCGAAAAGCCGGATGGGTAGGGGATGGGACCGATTTTCTCGGATGGTCTTGAGAAGGCCAGGAAGAAGAGACGTTCGTACAACTTGGAATTCAAGCGTTTTGGGGTTGGCGATTTTGACGGCGAGATTGCCTGGATCAGAACGATTCATAAAGTCAAAGTTTTCTTCGTGTGAGCACTGTCCGTGCCATTATGATCAGCCCTGCGCGCATTCAAAAAGGAAGTGAATGCTTGTACCAGAATAAGTGGCAGTCCTTCCACCCATCCCGCCATTGCCCACTCTCTCCTGATGACATCTACAAGTCTTGAGATCGCCAAAGGCTGTGCAACCGTACTCGTTTGCGGGAAGATGTCCGGAAGGTTGTTGAAGCCATAAGCAACCGCCACATCCTCTATGATGTCAACCTCATGGAAAATATCTGGGCGAGTGCAAGGGACGGTGACGGCGATCTCGTCAGAGTCGGGAGATACACTCGGAGCGAGAGACATGCGAGTGAGGAGCTTAGCGATAGAGGTGGTAGAGAGTGAGAGGGATGTGCAGGAGTTGATGTAAGATGCACGCGCTATGACGGTCCTCGGTGCAATGTTGGGCGAAATACGCGTCGATCCATCCGGAAAGATGATCTTGCACGGTTCAATCCTGTAATAGATGCGTAAGCGTTCTAAACAAGCTATGGCAATGGATAAAATTCTGGGAAAAACGTACGCAAAAGGTTCTTCACAATACTCCGAAAACATGGTTGCGACTATATTGATGACAATCTGAAGCTTTGTGTCGTCCGTGGCTGTAACATCTATAAAGACGTTCCGTGTATTGAGCGTGATTTTACTGTGTTCAGAGTTAATGATGGGAGGGAAGGAGAGAACGCGATCTTGTTGGTCGTATATGATCGGATAGACGGGTGCATCACGGATGATGGGCAGGTATTTTGCAAGATGCTTGTCGCTCTGTAAAGTATAACCATTGAGTCGACTGAAGTCATGATGTCTATGTGTCACGGAAGTACCTCGTAAGCCGTCACAAGCTCTTTGGCAGTGTACGCCTCTTTTTTCGTGAGTGGAACAAACTTGATTGCTTCTGGATCTCTGGCCTCGTATCTGAACGGGGGTTCGATTGTGTCGAGGTCATGTGTACCGATAGAGACCAGCCAGCGCCGCCGTCCAATATTTTGATTAAGCTTCTCTTGAAGGTCGATAAAAGATGCATAGGAACGAGGGGTGAACTTCAAATTACGGAGGATGGCGCAGGCAAACAGTGGACGGACGCGTTGGGTCTGATAATTGATTCGATTGAGTTGAGATCCAGTTTAATGTGCATCCGATCACGCGGAGCCAGCTAGAAGACGTACGTCGGGATGGACATGGACAGTGATAAGGTTGTCTTCTCCACCTGGGGGGTGAACGAGCCTGTATTGTGGGGATTCTGCTTTACCCAGAAAGGCTTTGAGCGCACGGGATATGCCTTCTATACAAAGGAGATCATATCTTGAAGGAGAGCTAATCAAGTCGGACTCGACATGAGGAATGACACGACAGACCTGTTGGCGGGTACCTCGATTTTAAGTTGCTGGAGGGATATGGTGAGGAACAAGCGATATACTAGTCAAGTATTCGCGCACCGGTCTTTCTGCAGGAAGACCTTTCTTGATCGCCTCTTCTATATCCTGAGTTGTCTGCGATCGCGCGTCATGAGCTTGAAGAGGTTGTGATACAGAAAGCAAGTACATCCTCATCTAGTTCGAGACCATACTCGAAGCATAATCTATCAAACTCCTCCGTGGCTAGAAGGACGGATGATCAGTGGTTCATAGAAAGTATGCTAAGCGACAACCACTCACTATATTCCTTCCCTAGTCTTTCGAAAAGATCGGCCTTGTCCACAGCAACGGTGGGCATTTTAAGAGTGGGTACTGCGTAAACTGAGCCGGACGTTATCAGTGGCCAAACTTGAGGTGAGGCTGCCAATTTAAGTGGCACGTGTCCCCCAGATACCCCTTGCTCAACGTGTGAGCACGCAAGTTGTACTGACGAGCAGAATGTACTTTTCTTCCTTTATCACATTCCTCCTCGTCTCCTTCGCGAATGCACAGAACGAGCCCGAAGCAATTCGCGTCAAACATCGCGTCGTTCACCCAAATCTTCCCATAGCATCTTGGTCTGAACTCGGAACGGTCGCACTTCCATCCTTGCATTCTATATCTCCCCTTGGATCTCCTGCAACGCTCATCCCCTCCGACACTCGCTTCCATGACCTTGTTCCATCTACGGAATCAGTGGACCCCACCATTGAAGGGGCAATGTACCAGGTTGCACTTGAACGCCCCGGTGTTACAGACGACGTATGGCCAACATCTGTTGTGAAAGCAGTAAGTCGTGTCGGCACCCTTGAACCTCTCACCAGCTCATGCAAAGTCCGACTAGTGTCACCTACCTGGATCTACCTCTGCACACATCACCATTCATTTCTCTCCTTCCGGCCTTCCGTTTGCCATCGACCATTTTGTCTCTCCAGTTCCCCATGATGGCTCGTGCCCCCCTCCCAACACGCGCAAGTCATATCCCGCACATAATACAACCGTTACTCTCATGTCGCCACGTCAACCACCTCAGCACGTCCTTTTTCTGATGCATATTGAGTCATTTCTGATGTGCTGCTAGACCCGAATTACGCACGCCGCCGCCACTAACAGCAGAAGGTGAACTAATAGCACCGGCACCTGAGAAGAGCTTCTTGCAAAAGTACTGGATATACATGGTAATAATCCTTGGTGTCCTTTGTAAGTCGCGTCCCGAAATCAGTCTGTCTTCTTCGTTGACGAGTGATCTATGTCCCTGTAGTAATTTCAGGGCCAGTAGATGAACCTGCGGGTAACAGTGGTGGCCAGGGTGGAAGATGAAATATAGACACAGGGGAACTTGAAGTTGAGTCTCGAGTGCTTGTGGCGGATGGTGCCGACCGCGTCCTCAGTAGTTTCCGCCGTATCTGCTAAATATTGGTGTAACGTGCTCAGCTGATACCCAACGCCATGCCACCATCATTTTTGGATCGTAGCCACGAGTACCGCACGAAACTCGCAGGAATACCTTGTCTTTTCACACAGTACTTGACACTACAGCTCAAACTCGCTTCTCAGATTTCATTTGCCGTCGTCACTCTTTGCATATCAAGCGATGCCAATCTTTATCCGTCCTGTGACCAAGGAGGATGAAGCGGCGCTCTCCAAGATTTGTTTGGAGACGTCCGACGCCGGCAAATCTGGGAGGGACGTCCACAATTACCCGTTGCTCCCGGGTGAAGTCTACGCCCTCCCTTATGTCAATGTCCCTGATTGTGTATGGGGTTTCGTTCTCGTCGAGACAACCGAGACCTCCCCTCCTTCAGACGAGTCTGTCGTGGGGTATACCCTGGGTACACTAGACTCTCGCGCGTTTGAAGCGGCCACCGCGCAAACCTGGTGGCCGCCTCTCAAAGCAAAATACGCCGAGGGATCGCTTGTTTCGCCCCAACCAACAGAGACTGACCAGAGATACATTAAGTCCATCATGAATTTCCCATCTGCGTCAGACGCACAAATCGCGTTCTCTCCAGCACATTTACACATTGATATCTTGGAATCATATCAAAGGAAGGGGTGGGGGAAGAAGTTGATCGGGATAGCTATTAGACATTTGGAGGAGAAAGGGCTGAAAGCTGTTTGGCTTGGAATGGATCCTCGAAACAAGGCAGCCGCTTTATTTTATGAAAGGCTAGGGTTCCATACGTTCGATGGTGCTCCCGAGGCGGTATTGGGGATCACAGTTGAGGAGTGGGAGAATAAATGGGAGAATAGGTTGCAGTAGTGCTGGTGAAGCCTCAGGCTGGGTTTACCACACTGGGATTACCATAATGCGTCGCCCCGAACTTATTCACAACTTTCAACACGCTGAAAACATTTCAACCGTACCCTAGTCCAGAGGCGGGTTTGCATGTAATCCACTCTTCGGGAATGTCGTATCAGATTCAGGTATTCTCGTAGAGTGAGTCGACTGGTCACCCCGAGCGCCAATTTAAAGCAGCGCTTTTCGACAATTGCATCAGTGGTAAGTCTCTTGTTGTCCTCTATCCATCTTGCGAAGGTCACAATGGGCGTATCGTCACGACTTTGCCACATACAACTTCGCAGATTTTGGCGAACCAGTGCTGACTCGCTAACATTCAAGCTCGTGAACAGCGCTCATGGTGCGTGAGAGAGAATGACGGCGGCCCCTCTTTTCTCCAGAACACGTGTGCTTTACTATGGATGTGCGCCGACACCTGCGTTGACGTCGGTCCAAAAAAAGACTTCACTTCACTGTATCGTTTCGATCAGTCCCGGCTGGTGTTTTGGTCGAGTTCAAAATGCGGTATGCTTATCTACCCATGCTGGGTCGCTTGAAGTCACAACCGGACTTACTTCTGCGAAGTTCACTTGGGCATCCAGGCGATCTCTTACACTCGTTCAATACTTGAGGATGCCCAGAAATCCTCCCAACCCTCAGAACAACGGCCAGGCTGGTCCTGGACGGGTTTCTTCGCCACTCCCTAATAACCGCACCCCGAGACGGTATGGGGTCGAACAGGATGACCCTACCAATAGGGAGCCTACGTATCCTGACATGGTGTATCCCAGCTCCTTTCATGTTCCGATACCGTCTTTGCCTCCCCCGGCGCACCGAAATCTCCCTCGTCCCGAAAGTCCTTCCCTTGAATCTCGACCTGCTGTCGTTGATGGCACACATCAGGAGGCCTTGCGCCCCCAGACAACTCCTGTCCAGAACGCTCAACATCCATCCTACAGTTCTAGTTCAACACTGAACAATGGTGGCTCAGATGGAGACATTGGAGCATTCGCCAAAAAATTCGGATCGAAGAATGAAGATGAACGCCTCGATGAAAAGTACACGCTCGCTTCGCATCAGCATCCTTATGACATTCCTCCTCCGCAACCCGCGTACGATGCCAAGTCGGTCCCCCGCCCGAGGCACCCAAACAAAGTTAGCTTCGCCGCAGAGACAAAGTACAGAGACGGGGACAACTTTGACACGGAGGCGCAAGCCCCAACCAA
This sequence comes from Boletus harrisonii, assembly GCA_038093235.1. NCBI lineage: Eukaryota > Fungi > Basidiomycota > Agaricomycetes > Boletales > Boletaceae > Boletus > Boletus harrisonii. Next base: position 20,898 of record JBBPRV010000199.1, read on the forward strand.
GCGGGATCATGGAGGCAGGTTGGAGGATGTCGATATCGACAGTGAACCGAATTACTGCGAAATGAACGACAGAGATGGCAGGCGCAAAGGGATCGTTGCAAATTTGATGGAATTGTATGGGATTACCCCGGGAATGAACGGACTGCCTTATTCTCGTTCCCAAGCTTATGAGGCAGTCGGGAAGTCGGTCGGGCGTCCACGGTCGAACTCAGATGCTTCAGATTCAGACACTTATTCTGAAGTCCTCGACCCGGATGATCCTCGTGTGACGAACATCACGAAACGTTGCCTTGACGACTACGAAGATGAAAGGCGGAATGCTCTCAGACAAATGGATTATCGTCAACGCAGGAAGGAACAGCAGAAGATTCGTATCGAGTTCAATGTTTCTTGTGAGTTCCACAGGTTACAGCCACTCGTGTTCTGATAGACGGCACTGCAGCTATCTTGAAGCGTCACCAATTTCTGCTCAAGCTCGCTCGTGCCCTGATGACATTCGGTGCACCGTCGCATCGTATAGAATCGCAGCTTGTAGCTGCGGCCCGGATTCTTGAGATCAACGCCGAATTCATTCATTTGCCCAGCGTCATTATCTGTTGCTTCGGGGATAACGATACCATGACGTCCGAAACGCACTTCGTGAAGGGCGCAGGTGGTCTTGCTCTCGGAAATCTCCACAAGGTTCACCTTATTTACCGAGCCGTTTTGCATGACGAAATCAGCGCTAGAAAGGCGACGCAACAACTGGAAGAGTTACTTTCTGCAGAACCATTGTACTCAGTCTGGTTTCGATGCGTCTTGAGTTTTTTCTTGTCCGTGCTCATCTGCCCATTGGCGTTCGGTGGCTCCTTCTTGGATATGTGGGTTGCGGGCAGTGGTGCTTTCGCCTTGTGCTACCTTCAGCTCAACGTCGCAACGAAGTCGACCATGTATAACAACGTGTTCGAGTGCGTTACTCCTTACTCTCTCCTCGGCCCGTGCTAAATGGTTGTGCTAGAATCACCACTGCCATGCTTATGTCCTTCACGGCTCGCGGGTTGAGCAGTATTCGTAGTCAAATATTTTGTTATGAGGCTATTTCATCCTCTGGTATCATCGGTATCCTTCCGGGGTTCCTCATCCGTAAGTGAATGTGCCAGTGGGTACCGTGCCCATTTAACCTCGAAAACAGTGACCAGCTCCCTCGAACTGGCATCCAAGAACATTGTGTGCGGTAGTGTCAAGATGGTTTACGCTCTCATTTACACCCTCTTCCTGGGTTTTGGTCTGCAGATTGGTTCAGACCTATTCCTTCTCTTCGACCCTACGGCTCGACACCATCTTGCAACGCTAGCAGCCAAGTTGTCTACCACGGTTACCCTGATTGGCACATTTGCGCCTGACAACTCGACGGATGGTACCCCGCCAGCAAATGGCACGTTCACGTTCACCAATTCCACGAACGTTTACATGGCGGACATTGTCGACGGGTGTTACCGTCCATCTTCGTTTGCCTGGTTTATTCAACCCTTTCCCTGGTGGACTCAATTCATAATCGTTCCCATCTTCTCCATTCTGTCGTCCCTTGCGAACTTACAGCCCTGGAAGTCGAAGGAGCTCCCTGTAATGGTCATCATTTCCTGTGCTTCGTATGCGACCAACAAGATCGCGAACCATTACATCTTCGATCGGTCAGATATCGTTTCTGCTATCGGAGCGTTTACCGTGGGCTTACTCGGGAATATCTATTCGAGGAAGATGGGTGGCACCGCGTTCACTTCTATGGTCACGGGTGTCCTGTTCTTGGTCCCAGTGAGTGTTCCATCCCTCGAATTTGCTTTCGGACTGTTCCTTGACTCGGCGTTCTCCATATCTAGTCCGGCCTCTCCCAAGCGGGAGGTATCACAGCGAATGGGTCGGCGGTCGACGTTGGAACTGCTATGATTGCAGTCACAATTGGCATCACCGTTGGGTTGTTCATGAGTCAAGCCATCGTATATATGTTCGGCTCCCGCAAGAACGCTGCAGTGTTCTCTTTCTGATCAGGTATCGGAAGCTTGGGAGCCACCCCTGCCTCGTAGGTAGACAACTAGGCCAAGTGCCCATTGGTTAATGTCATAGACCGCTGGTCGGTTTGATTGATTAGAAATCGCATAGAACTTCAAACTTACGCTTATCCCAGAGTGACTGCAGGTGATACAACGAAGTCTTACATCTATTAGTCACTACCTATGCACTCGTCACGACAGTTTGGTATCATAGCTTCTAGAACATGACAGCTGGTGCATTCTCCACATTCTCGATAGGTGTCTTGTGCCCAACAAGAGTTCTAATATTGTTGATTCCATACCTTCAAGCAGGTTGGTTTGAGAGAGCATCAACTGAGTTGGAATTCGCAGACACTGACCGAATCATCGTTGGTCTTTCGAGGCCAATACCCCAACCGTGCACCCGGACATCCTTTGGGAAGCCCATGGGTTCGAGCATCTCCGGGCGGAACATACCACTATTCCCGATTTCAACCCACTTTTGAAGTATGGGATGGAAAGCAAAGATCTCGAGAGATGGCTGCCCCACATCAACACAGCTGTCAAAGCCTGGTCTCCCAAACGAATTTATTGATACGAACCTCTGTGTACGGGTTGTACGCGGGTTTGAAACGGAGATCAGTCATACCCATTTTTTTGAAGAAGACTCGCATAAATCCTAGGGTCTTGTTAATGATCTCAAACAAACACACAAAGTAGATACCATTGTAACTTACCGATGAGGTCAGCCAGCGTCAGATTTCTATCGGCAACGACACCCTCTACTTGGTGAAACTCAGCCAAGTGTGTGGCATCCATAGTCTCGTTTCGGAATACTCTGTCGATGCTGAAAAGCTTTGCTGGCCGGAAGCCGTCTTCACCCACTTGCAGTGAAATACTGGACTCCAGCTCTCTACCCACGTCCCCCATCTCATCACCTCTGCATTTAGCGGCTAGTTTGTAGAGCATGGATGCTGATGAAGCGGTTGTGTGAGTCCGGAGGAGAAGCTTGTGAGATTCTTCGCGGGACCAGGGTGTCCGATAGCCAATCGACCCGTACCCGCCCAGTTCGTGCACCTCGGCAACACGCTTGTAATAAGCCTCAGGGGGTGGTAATGATGTAGATGGATCTATCGCAAGGATGAGACCAAGCTATCAAGAGAGTGACAAGATGCTTGCCAGAGAGGTAGAATGTATCTTGCAGTTCTCTTGCGGGGTGAAGCTGGGGTACGAAGAGGGCATCAAAGCACCAGAAACCTGACTCGACGAAAGAGCTGGTTGGCATCTCTTCGAAGCTGATACAGTTGTCAGGTAATCTAGCGGGAAGGCGAACGTGACATATCGTACCCCATCTCTAAGAATATACTACGGATCTCCTCGCGAACTTTGAGCAGTGGGTGCAGTGCACCACCCGATGTTGGGATACCGTCGGCTTCGAAGTTGTATTTTTTGAAGGAGGCCGTTTTCCATGCACCACTGTATTCAGTCAGTCCCCTCTTCCAAAGGAAAACAGAAACAGGCATACGACGTGAGCATTTCAACGGTGAGATCAGTTTCGGGTTTCACGATAGACGTGCTGAAGCTTGGACCTTTGTACACCGTGAACCACTGGCCTTTCCTGAATGAATGGGGAGGCATGCTGCGTATCCTCGCGTAGAAAAAGCGAGACTACCTCTGGATGATGAGTTTACGCTTTCGTAGCTCAGCCAAAGCCTTCTCGCCGGCCTGGAGAGTTCCAGTAGACTCCACCTCACGTAGCTCAAGTTGAGTCGAATCCAGTATTTGTGCGACCTCAGTAGTTCAAATGGGTGAATTATCCGGATTAATATCTGTTAATGCTGAGCGACTCACTGCCTTGACGAATCCACTTCCCTTCTTCGCTATCCAGTTATTCTTGAAAGCACGACCTTGACCAACCTTGGCTGCATCATCACCCACTTTCTTCTTTAATTCCTGGGTTCCCACTGGGTCACCCTCTCCCTTAGCCGGCAGAGCAGCCCATACTCTGGCTTCATGCGATCCCTCTAGGGCTATCTGTGCACCCTCAGGTGTGAGGGAATGAGAGGACGTCTCGTGGGTATTGTAAGAAATCATCTGTCAGATATGTAAGCGGATCTGATGGTAGTCATGTCGCGAGCAAACTTCGACATGCCTCGCGACTGAGGAGGGAGTTCAGAGCGCCGAGAATCGTGATTTGGGCTTCATGGCTCGTGGCTGGACCTCGATGTTCGGGTATAACAAGCGTCCTCGTATCTTGTATCGTTCCAGATTCGGCTAGCGAATCTAGGATGAGTTTTTGGAGTGCTTCTGCCATGGGCTCTGTGTAGACTGCCTGGCAGTGACTTATATTTTTCGTCACTGCGAGATCAGTTGGGAGTGACTCAATCTCATCAGGGTCACATGACATGTGTCTCCCGTAATCACGAGTTCCACTTGCGTTCCGCCATGAGCGACTCAGGACCGTCCTCAGCCAACTCATGGCAAGAACTATGGCAGCAAGCTTATAGTTCAGCGCAACCGACCCTTTCTTCGATACGGGACAGTTTGGGCTCAACTATTTCACCATATCCCCGAGTTATGCGCGTCGGGCAGCTCGACGCCGAACTACTCGATCAAGAACTGGTACATTTATTGTGCGAGCCACTGAAAAAGGCCCTGAATCTCGTTAATGTATGTCTACGTCTTCATTAACTTCTATTCTTGACGGCCGGGAAGACCGCACTAAGATCCCGATTCGATTCAGAGCTAACACTCGTCATCCAACTAACGCTCTACAAGTTTTCTCTGTGGAACCTCGGAGCTAGTTATGGTGCTCGATTACAGGGATTGAAGTATAGCACACCGAATAGGCCCAGTGACCCAGTCTCTCGTACTCGTACGTCTTTATTACTCAATGGAGAGTGTTTAGTGTCGACCGTCGGAACTACAGCTGGCGGACTGCCTCGGCGAACCCTTATTATCCATGGTGGACTTACTGTCATAGTTCCGTATTTCTACAACCGTTTGCGTGCGCACGCGTTGTCACGGGCTTGGCCGGATACGCCTTCAAGTGACACACGTCGCATGGCCTGGCAGATGCTCACACGACTGGAATCAACGCATTCACTTCTCAGTTTATTGAATTTCGTTGCGTTCTTATTGAACAGTCGGCAAGTCACGGTTGTCTGAGCTGAAGTTGGGGGTTTAACACGTTGCTTCAGGTATCGCAGCTTATCTGATCAGCTCCTTGAAATGTCTCTTGTACCTACTTCAAGTCAAGTCAAGCATGAAGTTAGCTATGAGTTCATGAATCGCCAGATGGTCTGGCATGCTTTCACTGTAGTTCTGCCCTTTTCAGATTATTGTCTATTCTCATGCTTCGTTCAGGAATTCCTCCTATTCTTCTTGCCCCTCATAAACACAAGATCGGTTCAGCGTCGAGTCACTCGACTGATATCGCAACTAACTTTGCCGGAGATACTCCCGAACACTTCTCCCAAGGGTGCTCCCCGGAGTTACCCGCGGAAGCATGGTAAATACGAAGCACTCCCTGCGGATCAATGTGCAATCTGTGCTGAAAATGCGTCCTACACTCTCAATCTGGGGTACACTGCGGATGCACTCTCGATTGCGTCTGCCACTGAAGGGGCATTGGAAACGACTAGAGACGACGAGGCCCCACCTTTCCCCATCTACACCCCGTATATCACCTCTTGCGGACATGTGTTCTGCTACCATTGCATTGCTGAGCGTATGATGCGCACTGCTGACGAAGGACTAGATTCCGGCTGGGAGTGCTTGCGATGTGCGGAAAGCGTCAAAAGCGCGGACAGGTTGGAGGCGGAGTCGGTACCGGCACATTCAGACACAATGAGTGACTATGAATTTAGTAGCGATCTAGATGTGACGGACATGTCTGGTAGTGCGAGCAGCTACTTGGGTTCACTCTCAGAATAAATAGCAATGTGTAGACGACGATCCTTTCTAGATGCTTCGTATTGATACATTGTCGGTCCATTAGCCTACATGCCAGAACCTACAGTCAGCTGGACCCGCCAGACTTGAGCATATCCACAAGATTCCTTGTGCTAGAGGACCCGATCAGAGTATAATGGGATTCTTGCAATCGTCGTCCAGCCGCGATGCTGTCTGTCACCCATTCAGGTTTGACTACGTGAACCGGATTTCTTGATCTTTTGGTCAAAATTCTGTGAGTTTTTGAGCCATTGAGCTGTCGTGATGTTACAATATGTGTTGCACCACTCGGTACCAATCTAAAGCAAGGAGCGTCGATAAGGATCGCGACAATTCCATAACCGAGCCACGAGTTGGAGAACGTACAGTGTGGTCCCGCCTGCTTGTACAATAATTCTTCTCAATTCAATGTCGGTTGTACCGCTGAGGTAGCCGTCAATGTGTACGCGAACATTGCTCAAGACATCCCCAGGGGATTCATCTCTTCGTTGAACGGTGAGCTTCTTTGAACGGTGTTCGAAATAAGCCTTTGCGGAAACTCCGTGAGGGGTTCTGCCTTCTCCCCGCTGATGGCCAGTGGTGGCGGAAACGACGGTGTCTAGATGTAATGAGG